>JAODOY010000004.1:1573136-1590798 GCA_025399855.1 Forbesichthys papilliferus | reverse complement strand
CCTGGACCAGCACTACCCCAGCATTAACCAGTATGAGCCAGCCTGGACCAGCACTACCCCAGCATTAACCAGTATGAGCCAGCCTGGACCAGCACTACCCCAGCATTAACCAGTATGAACCAGCCTGGACCAGCATGGAATTCATGCTGGTTTATGCTGGCTTTTTTAGCAGCGGCCTATAGATCTAGACATTCTCACCGCAAACACTTTCCACAAAATAATGACCACCAGTCAAAAACACATGTAGAACACCATCATCATTTGCATAAGTTGTTTTATTCATGGTTATTGTCCGTTCTTAATATCTATTTTTTTTCATGTTGTTGTTGTTAAAGTGGACATATCATAAAGTCAAGCTTGAAGCCCTTATCTGAGTTGTTTGCACATCGACATCTGAACTGAAAATGTAAGGATAGGAGAGATGCAGTGAGGTCATCCAAACCTGTGTGCCAGACATGTTAGCCACGCAGCTCTAGCTACTAGCCGTTAGCCTGCCGCTGCAGTGTGTTCATTTAGCAGACGTTTTTATCCAAAATCTATTTGCAATTTCAAATGTTATGCAGATAAAGGGTTAGGTGTCTTTCTCAGGGTTGGTTACAGGTTGGCTCTAAACTAGGGATGGAACATTTCTGCTGAGAAGGTCGACCACCCAGACCACTATTAGTAATACCCCCCCTCCCCAGTTAGCTAATATCTAGCGGCTAGTGGCTAAGCTCTGGCACACAGGCTAATGTTTTCCTCCTTGATTCGCTCTCTCTCACAAACACTGTGTCCCACCTAATCCTTACCATTTGTTTTAACAAAGAGTGTACCATACAGTATATTTACATCAAACTGACTGACTGTATAACAATTTCCACTTAGATAAACGCAAAGGAGAATTGAACTGAAATGTTTACCGCTTCTATTTTTTTTTCTTCTTGTTTTTCTTCCATAAAGTTTCCTCTCTCCCTGGACCCAGTTTCACCCATCGTATCATGCTGGGCTTGTAATGAATTTGTCACAGTCGCTGTTGCTATTATAGTTATCATCATCCTCATCATCATCATCAACCTCATCATCATCATCATCATCAATCTTGTCATTCTCAATATCAAAATCACCATGATCAACATCACAGAATCATGTACTGTATCACCATTATAAATCAATATATCTTTATATTCCTCTCTTACAACAACTGTACAATAGTACACAGTGTTTGACTTATATATATATATTTTTTTTTTTGGGGGGGGGGGATATATTACTTAAAACCGAGAGAAGCGAAAAACAAATCCAAAATAAAATATATTAATATCCCAAAGTAACAAAATCATGCATGTTTTTTTTTTTTCTTCATGTATTTGTCAATAAAAAATGAAAAAGGTAACATCATGACTGGGGTGTGTTTTTATTTACACTTAAATTGGCACTATTTTGTCTCTTTTGCTGGAAACTAGAACGATCATTAAGAATACTATTAACTTTACTGAGTGTAACACGCAATGGTGTCAAAATAAAGTTTAAAATTATGAAATTAAAAAGAGGGAACCACATTAGAGACTCAATCTGGGAAAGAAAGGGTGTGTAGGAATCATTTCACTCCATTTGTTTTCTTCAGATTGTGGCAGTAATTTTTTCTTTTCTTTTTTACCAGATCTTTTAGGCATTAAACATGTGACATCATGTCTCTTGAATTATTTTCACAGAACTAAATGTATCCCCATCGTCAGACACACTACCACTTAAGGTAAAAAATCCAAAATATAAGAGAGATTTTTGCCAAAATTCTTCTGATAAAGCAGCATTAATTGACCCAGGCAAATAAAATATTAAACGAAAACATAAGTAAATGGAAAAACTCTCAGTTAAGACCTACTATTCAGTCTGTAGGGGATAGCTGTCTCAGATTTCCAGTGTTCCGTGTCAAACAAGTGTTTGACTGTTAGGGAGGTTCCTGTGTGTCGGCAAACAAAATAAGGTGTGTGTTTGTGTTTACATACTCATATACTCAGTGCAAACACATTTGGTGAGAATCCACGGTTGCTTCTCCTGAAACAGCCGCCGTCAGAGTCCAAACCCCCGCGGCCACCCTCTCGCCACCCCCGGTTCCTCACCAGTCCACCGTTAAACCTCAACAAGCAGACCACCGCACTACCCCTCCCCTACCCCCTGGCCATCCCCACCCTTTCCGTGGTTACCTGACTACGGCCGAGCGTGCTGCCGTAATTCCCCCTCCTCCTCCTCATCCTCCTCCCCCACCACCCCCTCCCCTCCGTCCGGGTCCTAGCACAGTCCAATGTACTTGAGATTGTTCTGGATGATCACGTCCGTGACGGCATCGAACACAAACTGAATGTTGCTGGTGTCCGTGGCGCAGGTGAAGTGCGAGTATATCTCCTTGGTCTCCTTGTTGCGGTTGAGGTCCTCGAACTGCCGCTGGACGTAAACGGCCGCCTCCTCATAGGTGTTCTGGCCCCGGTAGTCGGCGAAGCACACCGTCAGCGGAATGCGCTTGATCTTCTCCGCCAGCAGGTCCTTCTTGTTGAGGAAGAGGATCAGGGACGTGTTGGTGAACCAGTTGTTGTTGCAGATGGAGTCGAACAGGCGGAGGCTCTCCGCCATACGGCTCTGTTTGTAGAGATGGTTTGGGGGAGGAAGGGAAGGTGGTATAGGGATGGGGGGGGGGGGGGTGAAAGAGAGAGAGAGTGAGGGGAGAGAGATGGGGGGGGGGGAAGCAGCAGAAAGAGAAATGGCCGAGGAAAAGGGAAACAGATACAATCATAAGAAAACCTCACACCAACTGGCAAGAGTTAACAGTTATAAATAACCCAAATGTAATATTATACAATCAGACCTCATTCACACACTACATCACGTGGCCTGGGGAGCAGATGACAGAAAATGAGATATTTAGCCATAAACATGAAGCTGGATAATAGGCCTATAGTTCATTCATAGCGCGATACGCATGACTACGCTCTCCTTGGCCGACCCGAGGAATGTGTGCTGTGTCAACGACGTCCCGGGCCTGGATCAAAGAGGCCGCTACCTGAACCCACTTCACTATGTGAAACACAGCTCCATGTACGGAAACACCAGCTCCTGCTGTTGTACCTTCTAGCAGACAAAATATGACGACAAATGAATGACGTAACACTATAAAAATGTACTGTAAAAAATACTGTTGGAACTTGTACTGTAAAACTTTTTAACAATACATTTACTATACTAGTATACTGTAATGTGAATCTCACATTACGCATCGCTTAACCGTCAAGACGTGCGCAATAGCGGGCCACACAAGACTGTAAAACTGGAGTTTCCCCTCTGTCTAGATCAAGATCAGAGAGCTTGTCAGTTTAACCGTTCCTTCCGCAAGCAACGCCACAATATATCACATTCAAAGGTGTAAAGATATCACGTCAAACGTTTCCATGTGGATATCATGTTGGCTGCTGCATACGCTGCCTCTTACTCATTGATGCTCGTAATGCTAAACCACGAGAGCCTTTCTGTGTGTATGTGTGTGTGTGGGTATGGCCTATGAGCCCCCCAAAAAGGCACCCCTGCTTCACACAGCAGTGGCTGATCCTACGAGAGAAGACAGAAGACGTGTGTTAACGTGACAGCCTGAAAGATCAACCAATGCTGTAGCTATGGAGAGCATCAGACAGGCTGAATGTGTGGGCGAGCCCACCACACATGTGCAGGTGCGGAGCGAGGTGAGGTGGTAGCTGCAGGCGTGCGGCGAGAGGCCGGTATCTTGTGACTAAAACTTGTCAGTAAGAAGACTTGTTTGTTTAAAAGGTTGCAGAAGATAAACAACAACCACAACTTGGTGATCAGAGCAAAATCACAAGATCTGCTCAGCGTCTGAAAAAGATGGGGGAAGGGGGTCAGAAGGGGGAAAACAGCCTGTGCAGAAAACACAAGACATGGTGGTGTTTGGAGTATGTATATTAGACCACCATACCATTTAGCTGCTGTGATGTTGAAAGCCACCAACACTGATGGTTTAACAGCATCATTATTCTTTTGATGCGTTCGATTCATCCGTCGGGACAGAACGGGTGTTTAGCTTGTTTTCGTGTCGTTCCTGTACCTGCGCAGACCGAAACACAGTAGCTCTGCTTTCTACATGCGGCCAGTGTTCATCCTCAAGGTGCAAATGTAGTCACTGCGCATTTGGTATAGAGAGGTCTGGCCTGTGTACCTTAAAGGTCCTACAGGAGTATAGCAGCAAACAACTGTGTTCTATATGTAAAGCTATAGTGGAATAATGAGCAGAGAATTATATGTGTGTGTGTCTGCGCGTGTGTGTGTGTGTGTGTGTGTGTGTGTGTGTGGCCGACAATGCATTTGCTTTGGTCTAAGCTGCAGGTGCTGTAGTGCGACACCTAGTGGCACTAGAAGAATGTATGTATAGATATCTTAACCAACCGCTTTAGCGCGGCCACAGCCAGTGATATTTAGCTACTTGTAGTGATGACAGGCGAAGTAACGGTCGGCGTGGGTAAACACAGAGATAAACAAATCTCAACTTGAGGAGACGCGATTGACGCGACTGCCAATGGAAGCTAAGGATATCGTTGACTGAAACGGAAATATACAAGAGGGACAATGAGGAAACCAAAGCCTGGAATGTAAACTAGCAACACACTTTCAGACACAAAGCAATGGGCAGCTATAGAATTGCATTATGTGTGTCAAGATATGAAGCTGGTCATTGTCATACTAGCAATGTTTTCAATAGACTTTCATGAGGAATATAATGGTTGCGATTTTATAATGCTTCTCTTTTTTTTGTAGACAATATTGAGTCTGAAGCAATACTGACTTGTTGTTTAGGATACTGCTTCTCAAGCTAGGGGTCAAGACCACTAGATGAAGCCAAGTCATTTTTGTGTTATTCTATTAATGGCGGTCCGCTTAGCAGGATCTAGGTCAGTTTAAAAGATTATCTGTTGTGATCTGGTCATTGTCTCAACATTTGATCCAAGCAAAGTCGTCCGTCATTTTCAATTGAAAGCATTAACAAGATACTTACAGTATAACGTTAATGACACATTTAAGCAGAGTACTTATACAAAGATGAAGTACAGCTGATGAAATAGAGAATTGGCTCTAACCACATTCCCTGGCTTAATGTTTTGCTAATGTAAGAGGCACTATACAGCATACCAGAGCCTTGGAAAGAACAGAGTTACGCCAACCCAGAGCCATGGAAATAACAGAGTTACGCAAACCAGAGCCATGGAAAGAAAAGAGTTACACAAACCAGAGCCATTGAAAGAACAGAGTTACACTACGGGAGTTTTAATATTTCAACGGTCACATGATTCATGGAGAGGCAAAACCTATGGCAAAATAGTTCCAGGAAGTGCTTGGTGGGCAATTTTAATATACATATACAGATATATAACTTCATTTTTGGTAATTAGTAGTCAATAAATGCACCGATCTTACATTTAAAATATCATTTTTAGGCTAACTTCCAGGAACTATTTTAAGGCTCCGTTGCTGTGAGAAAACTGCCCATTGGAGTGAACAGAGATGATATGACTCTCTCTCTACATGGCTCTGGAGTTTATCTCGTCACACACATGCACGTGCTCATACACGCACACACATACAGTAGTTCACTGCGGAGCACGTGCAAACACACATGCCCATATATACAACACACACAAACGCACGGCATAGCTATTCTCGCTCTCTCTCTGCTGTTGTTTGTTGGACCCCCCCCCCCACACACACAGACACACACACACACACACACACACACACACACACACTACCCTCCACCACCAACCTCCACCATCGTCGCTTCCTTATAGCCACAGCTCACTGTCAACAGCACAGGATTAGGAGCATTTTACTGGCCTGTTGCTAAGCAACAGTAACCACAGCGACCGATTCATTATCAGGGCAGGGATGGGACAGGCAGGAACGCATCATCGGGGGAATGGTTAAGAAAAATGGTTAGCGCTGTAATTTGCTGTGGTGGTGTTTAATTTTTCCTCGTTTTGTTTTTTCTCTCATCACGTGCACGTGTGTGTGTGTGTGTGTGTATACCCATGTGTGTGCAGTTTGGGCCTGAGTTCTTATTGTACAGTAGCCTGATACCGCATGCTGTCCGTCTGCATGATTTGCTTATCTTTTCATATCGCCTTGTCAGCCAAGTCACACGTAGAGTATACAAATGAACGCAAGACCGTTTCTCATGGCCCAGGGCGCTAACCATAGACTGTGTATTTAAATTGACAGACCCTCTGTGACATCACCCATACTAACCATTACGTTCTAGAGTAGCACACCCATTACTTAAGAACATATTAGAACACCGCGCTGTGCTGGCTCTGGACGTCCGCAATCTTTGCAGCACCTCACTCTGCCTGAAACACTGCCCTGGATACATGCATGGCTAATACATTTTTAACTGATGATAAATTCCCCCCTTGTACAGTTGGCATGAACGGGGCCACAAGCTATAGAGACCAAAACTGTTTTTGAACCAGGCATTAAACATGTTTATTTTTGCTGTAAAGTCGGGCATTTTAACAAGGAAGTTTATATGAATTGACTCTTGCAGCCAGCCTCAAGTGGCCATTCGATGAACTGCAGGGTTTGGCACTTCCGCAGTGTTTTCATAGAGGTGCTGCTGAGACATGGGCTATGTGAAAAGTGGACTGTACAGTACTTGGTGTGACTGGAGCATTCAAAGTGTGGAGTGTACTAGCCCACAATATACAGCATAGTGTGTAAACAGTATAACAGGAGTAATAGACGGTATATAAACACTGTATATTGTATGGATAGGATAAATAAAAAGTGAACAGAATATGACTAAATGGGGGTGTGGGACAGCGTCCATGGTGGCGCTCTAATGGGAGTTGGGGGGGTTGGCGAGAGTATGGGGCAGTTCCAATATGTCAATCAAATAATTTCCAGGAGATTGGAACCACTTAATCTAATTAGAACAACAAACTACACCCACAGGCACTAGTGGATGAACGTCAACCAATCAGAGCGTTTTCAGAACTGCACCGAGGTGCGTTCAAATGGACAAAACAAAGGCATAGCAGTTTTCCTTTTGCTTTGAGTTTACTGCAGAGAATGTTTGCGAACACACACAAGTGGTCTGATGAAGTAAGGATGTTCTCGGGGGCAAACACACGTGAAAAATAAGGGTTACAGTTTAATCTAACACAATCTAACACAATTTTAAAGCTAAAAGAAAACGCGATCGTACGAATATTACCCGAGTTTGCCAAACTCAATCACACCTCTGAACTACCCATCTTGAATGCTGATTGATGTTTGCTAACAGCTTTTTATTGAGATATGTACTGCAATCTAATATGTGAAGTGACACCAATCACAGCTGCGGAGCAGGAAATATCAGGATGGTTTTAACCAGCCTATTTAGGCCATGATACAGTACATATTTTTGAGGATTACAACATTGGCATTATTAAATCACCTTCCCGTTTTAAATGCTTGTGGATCATATCAATTTAACTTACACTAGGAAACACTGAGGCTCTGGCTGCAATTATCAGCCAGGTATGAAGTTGTTCAGCATGCAAATGAGTAAATACATTAATAATTGATGAATGCACTTGCATCAGCAAGCTACTTTTAAACCAGACACAGGTTTAAAGCTGCACTGTACATCTTCGAGTGTAGTTAATTGGCATTTGCTTTAATTGTATAAGTATATATATAGTATCTGTGGCATGCAGTTACTGTAGCAGTGTAAGCAGTTCTAAATGATACTTTACATCTCAGACAGACGAGGTTTTGGCAACTAAAACCACTGTATTAATAACATCACCGCTAAACGGTTTGCAGTACTAAAGGAAGATTTGCCCCAAAGACTCCTTAAAGGCAGGGTTAGTTATTCTCGAGAATTCTTGCTATCTTCGAGCCCAAATCAAAACAATATCCCATCGAGTGCCGCCCAACACAATGACACGCTACTGAAATGGGTAAATAAAGCACTGCATTAGTGATACAGGATTGGAAGTAACAATGCTGAAAGTTGATGTAGTGCCAATGTACTGGATGGTCTGGTGGTCTGGGTGTTGTTCCCAGCCGGAAGGTTGTGGGATCGAACCCCGGTGTTGACCTAGCATCCTTGAGCAACATGCCTAACCCCTAACTTCTCTCGTGGTTGGTCGTATCGCCATCGGTGTGAGACAATACTGTAAAGCGCTTTGAAGGAAGGTTAGAAAGGTGCTATACTAATGCAGGCCATTTACCATGGACGACGAAAGAGGCTGAGACTATTCCAAGAGTCAGAGCCAGTTTCCCCAGCAACCTGCCCTCCCAAAGCACAATCTAATCCTCCCAGGTACCACATCACACCTTCTGCTGTGAACTCAATTAGCACTATGCTGCATTTTTCTCAGTTTATTAGAGTTTATTTTTACTCACAAAACTAATTGATTTCATGTTCCAGCTCGGCACAATGCACATCCTGTTTTATACATCAATTATCAGGAACCAAAAGAAAGTTATAATATTAAATAAATAAAAACTTTAGACTTCAGAGCACAATAGTCCTAATTATTTTTGTGGAGTTTTAATGAAAACAGGTTGTACAGGTAATACAGGCTTTTTGAAACCGATATGAAAATGCGCAATATTGAATTTTTGGCTCTCATAACCAAACACACCTCAGACCACAAGTGCAGACAATGTAAAAAAGCATTTTTTAGTTAAGGCGTGCGTTTGTTTGTTGCTAAGGTGAACGATAATAATGTATAATGTAACTTTTATAATAGGACATGAACGTATTCATGTTGGCAGGTATGCTGTAACACAACAACTAATCAAAACACCTTGCTCCATGCTGCCCCCTTCAACTTGCAAATACATATAAATAAATAAATATAAGAAATGAGTCTTACGTTTTGTATTCCTCTAAATCAGAGCAAACTGAGCTAACTAAATGTTTTAAAATAGTATACAAACACACTATACCAGCACAGTAATGACTTAATGCAATAATAGCATTAGGCCTAGGGGCTAATGCTATCTAACTAACTAAGGTTAATCCTCAGGCGTTAGAGCCTTAGATAGATAACATTAGGCCTAGGGGCTAATGCTATCTAACTAACTAAGGTTAATCCTTAGGCCTTAGAGCCTTAGATAGATAGCATTAGGCCTAGGGGCTAATGCTATCTAACTAACTAAGGTTAATCCTTAAGCCTTAGAGCCTTAGTTAGGTAGCATTAGGCCTAGGGGCTAATGCTATCTAACTAACTAAGGTTAATCCTTAGGCCTTAGAGCCTTAGTTAGATAGCATTAGGCCTAGAGGCTAATGCTATCTAACTAACTAAGGTTAATCCTTAGGCCTTAGAGCCTTAGTTAGATAGCATTAGGACTAGGGGCTAATGCTATCTAACTAACTAAGGTTAATCCTTAGGCATTAGAGCCTTAGATAGATAGCATTAGGCCTAGGGGCTAATGCTATCTAACTAACTAAGGTTAACTCTTAGGCCTTAGAGCCTTAGTTAGATAGCATTAGGCCTAGGGGCTAATGCTATCTAACTAACTAAGGTTAATCCTTAGGCCTTAGAGCCTTAGATAGATAGCATTAGGCCTAGAGGCTAATGCTATCTAACTAACTAAGGTTAATCCTTAGGCCTTAGAGCCTTAGATAGATAACATTAGGCCTAGGGGCTAATGCTATCTAACTAACTAAGGTTCATTCTTAGGCCTTAGAGCCTTAGTTAGATAGCATTAGGCCTAGGGGCTAATGCTATTTAACTAACTCAGGTTAATCCTTAGGCCATAGAGCCTTAGTTAGACAGCATTAGTATATTAGTATATTAGTATATTTAAGATAGCATTAGGCCTAGCGGCTAATGCTATCTTAAATATACTGTACAATGAAATATTTAGTGATGAACTGTGATGAACTGTGATGAACTGTGATACTGTATGTTAGGCATGTGAGCCCATCTCTTACCGTCTGGTTGTCCTCGTAGAGTTTGAGGTCGTAGCCGCTCAGCTCCACGCAGAATATGATGGCGGTCACCCCCTCGAAACAGTGGATCCACTTCTTCCTCTCGGAGCGCTGCCCGCCGACGTCCACCATCTTGAAGGTGAGCTCCTTGAAGGTGAACTTGTTCTCCACGATGCCCGTGGTCATGTCGCGCGAACGCAGGATGTCCTCCACCGTGGGGATGTACTCGGGCGCCGAGATGCGGTCCAGGTCGTTCAGGTAGTAGGCGGTGTTGTCCTCCAGGTGGTACTCGTTGGACCGCTGGAAGCACTCCTGCACGCCCGAGTCGGCCCACAGCCGCGTCATCACGCCCTGCAGCTCGGGCGCGATCTCCCCTTTGCTCTCTGCGGGCCCCGTCAGCGCGAACAGCTGCACGGCGTCGTAGGCGCGGTCGGCGTCGCGAAAGTCGATCTTGAGCGCGCCGAGCGCCCGGATGATGCGCGTGAGCGAGTCGATGGCGTTGTACAGGATCAGCGGCTTGTACTCCTTGCACGCGTCCAGGTTAAAGCCGCCGCTGTGGATGATCTTCATCTGTTTGACGATGGTGCTCTTGCCGGAGTTGCTGGTGCCCAGCAGGAGCAGCTTGATCTCGCGCCGCTGCCGCTGGCTCTCGGAGCGCAGGTGGCGGTCGATGCGCCGAGAGCGGCGCGCCGCCTCCTTCTCCTCCGAGCTCTGACGGCAGCCCATGGTCCTCCGCCACGTGCTGAGCGCCCGGGCCAACGTGCTGCCGGCCGGGGGGGTGGGGGGGGGAAGCACACTGCAGCGCCCGCCGCTGGGGTGGGGAAATCGGAGAGAGAGAGGGGGAAGTGGGGGGGGGGGTGTGGCCTTCACTCGGGGTACAGCTGGCGAGTGTGGGGTGTGTGTGTGCGGGTGGGGGGAGGAACTCAGACACCTCCGGGGAAGATTGCTGGACCTGTCGAGGGGCGCGGTGAGAATACGGGAGCCGATGCACTCAGGAACATGTCATTCCCAGCTACGGAGGTGGGATGTGGGCCCCCCCGGGCCCCCCCCCCCCCCCCCCACACACACAGACACACACACACACACACACACACACACAGACCCTGGTGCTGATGCCTGCTGATGCCACGGTGCGCTTTAACCCAGGAGTGAGATTCTGGAGGAAGGGTCGAGGAGCAGGGGGTCAGAGGTCACAGGTTCAGGGGCGGTGTGTGCTGTTGGGAAGCGGAGCTGTCTCACCAGCGGCCCGCATGGCCGTGCGCGCGACACTGACAATGGCTCGCGTCTTATTGGTCGGCTCCCCTGTGTTGCCGCGTGTCTCCCCGATGGCTCGCGTCTGATTGGTTGGCTCCCCTGTGTTGCCGCGTGTCTCCCCGATGGCTCGCGTCTGATTGGTTGGCTCCCCTTTGCCTGTCAAAACAAGCACAATCGACTGTGAGATGTGATTGGCAGATCCACCTGGATGAATTGCATTAAAGGTGGAGTCAGCAATGCTGGAGAAGGATTGTAGATTGGCTAAAAACAATAACACCCCTCCCTTTGGTGCCATAGGCTGCTCCCTCAGAAGCTCCCCCCTCCCCCCCATATATTACACACATATTGCCATTAGTGTTGTGTGGTGCGGTCTGCACCACTCTGTTCCCAGTTATAAAGCCAGGGCTGTGGAGAAACTCTGGATACTTTTTTCAACACACAGTATTAGCTAGCGAGGAGGTATTCGCAGAGTATGACAAACAGTGTGAGAACTAGTGTAGTGTAAGTTTGCACGTTCTCCCCATGTCTGTGTAAGTCTGCTCTGGTTTCCTCCATTAAGGTCTATACCTAGAGTTGGTCCCCTGGGCACTGCACAGCGGCTGCCCACTGCTCCCTTGAGGGATGGGTTAAATGCAGAGAATAAATTTCACTTAATGTATGTGTATATGACAATAACAGCACCTTCAACATAGAAGTGCTGACTCCACCTTTAAGATGTTGTACGAGTGGCGGTATAAGACCAATTAGCCAGTGCTGTTATCCAAATAAATAATTTACACTCAGTACTATTTTTAAGTATTTCGGTTGTTTGGAGAAGATAGATAGATAATTAGTAGGAGATATTGTATGTGCTGCGTTCACAGCTCGTGAACGCAAAGCTTTCAGAAGAGTCCCATTTAACGACATTGTGAACACCACAATAGGTACATTATGGCCTTTTCTCGTGAACACGGTAAACGCAACCCCATTTGAACGCATCAAAAGTGATATATTTAACAAGCCCACGATTTTCCGGTACCGGCAGTCAGACAGGCTATTCTGCCCTCTGCCTTCCCAGACAGATTCAGGTCGGAGGAGAAGCCCGGTGCAGTATGTACAAATCCCAACCAGGTATCTGCCTGACCCTGATACCTAAGATGACTATTTTCAGTAATAATTTATCTCGCGTCATTCGCTTTCCCTGCTGGACAGCTGTGGTATTGCATGGTAGAAGCAAATACTGTACCTGGAATTTTGCTCTTTGGAGGATAATTTGGAGGATAATTTCAAAGTTCATGACTTCTGAGAAAACATTGAAAAGCTTTTGCTCTGCACACAAATGAAGCACTATTGTTGTCCTTCAAGCCATACGCATATTTAGCCTCTATTGACATTCATAAATACATCAACCTATGCCCGTTTGCAGTCCTGCATTTCCAGTGGCGCTCAAAGTTTGGGATATTTTGAATATACAGTATATACAGGATATAATAAAGAATAAAGCGTATAAAATATACTGTACAAATAGGCTTACACAGTATACAGGGTGTTTTAAAATGATGCACCCAATTTCTAAGAAATATTCACAATGGCAACAATACAAGCTATAAGTTACAAACAAGTTACAAATGGTCGATTTGAGTTCTGTGAGTTTTATGAAGTAAACTCTAGTATAGTTCTTTATTTCAAGTGGCACGAGCTTCATTAATGGGTGGTTTGTGGTTGCAAAGATTTAGCCTCATTATGAAACGGCCCTGTATTCTAAACATGCTTTATTCTTACATATTTTGATGTACAGAAAGTTATTAATAGTATACGACTTGTTACACACTCGTCGTGGCTTGTAAAGGTTTGTGGACCACAGCTCTATAAGCACAGCTGCAAGTAGCCGTTTGAGAATACACACACGCACACGCGGTCAGGTGAACACTGCATACACAAGTAAACTCAGAGGTATTACGAGGATACATGTGTTTCCCCCTGAAACTAATACAGTTATTGGCCGATCACCCTCCAACTGGCCCCGCCCACTGGTTCTCCTGTGGCCGGCAGCCCCTGTGCTGCTTCAGCAGAATGTCAGCAGGTGTAATGTTTATTTACTATTGCAGTGGAAAATAACTGGCTCATGCCAGAATGCTGTTCTCGCACGTTTCATGGCACTATAAAACCCTTCCTCCTTCCGTCAGCCTCTTACGACAGAACTTGTGAGCGGTAGAGTGCTCTGGCACATCACAAAAAGGACTACTTTAATTAAAGGAAAATGCTGCCTGCTGCTGTGTTTATATTTTATATCATTCAAATGGAAAAGCAGGCCATTCAATTATGTAATAGTGATAATGCTGCCGGGGCGACTGCAAGACACACACGTCTCTACATTTTTACTGGTTGCGTAGTGGTCCAATACCATGAGGGTGGTAAGGGAAGGGGGGTTGGGAGAGTAAGGTTTGCACTTACAACGATTGAGATGCGAAGCAGAGCAGAACAAAAGCCGTAATAAGGCGTCACAACACAAACCCTTGCTCCAGGCATGTGACCAAACTCTGAGAACGGCAAGGCCGGCCAAACCGGTTAATGCACATCACTGAATTTGAGAAGCTGTAAACCACAATAAAATTGCTATTGCTTTCCCTGAAATATGCAGGACTATGCAGTTCCCTCCAATCTGAGTTAATGCTTCTTTAGATAATTGCTGAGTATAGGGGTATGCCCTCGATGCATATTAACTCTACAACAGAAAAAAAATCGTAAATTTAATAGTGGCTGTTGCTACAGTATGCGATTGGTATTCTGAAGACATCACTTAGCATTTATAGCAAAGAACAAAAAACTCAACTCAACAAGAATGGATTATCTTTCACAGTAATCTGTTTAGAAACCTGGGAATTTCCTCCCCCTGCTGGCAAAATTCTTATTGTCCATGTAAAGTTGGAATCAGGGATTCCGGAGAAAAATTGTAGTTATTTGAACTGCATCTAAACAAAAACACTTCTCCCTTCTATGCCATATGGCTGCTCCCTCAGAAGCCCCGCCCCACACATTGAACACTCATTGCCAAGGCTAGGATAGTGTTGTGTGGTCTGCAGTGCTCGTAGTGACTTTTTATCTAATAAGCGACTATAGCCACAAATTTAGCGATTTATTCAGAACAGGGAACAATAATAAAAGAAATATATGATTGTGTAATGCATTCACATGTGATACTAGTAATCACAGTCCAACAGCGCCTGAGTTTCTCCATCTCCTCTTGTGCTGTGTTCAGGAAGTCAGAGGCTTGTGTGTGTGTGTGTGTGCGTGTGGGTGTGTGCGTGTGTGTGTGCGTGTGTGTGTGTGTGTGTGTGTGTGTGCGCGCGTGTGTGTGTGTGTGGGGCGGTGGCGTTGGCAGTAGGACACGCCCTGCTGTATTGAGTTTCAAATGAATACGCGATGACGCATCAATATGCAAATGAGCATAAGTATGCATCTCTCTCTCTCTCTCTCTCTCTCTCTCTCTCTCGGCCTTTGTATTTCCCACTGCAAGAATCACAATAGCTCTTTGTACTTGTTGTTACTATGTTTTTCACCTCATTTTACAAGCATCACATCCTACCAAATAAGCACAGTCACCAACCGGCCACTATTGCTATAGCCTACAGCAGGGGTGCCCAACCCTGGTCCTGGAGAGCTACCGCCCTGCATGTTTTAGATGTCTCCCTGCTCCAACACACCTGATTCTAATGAATGGCTCGTTATCAGTCTCTGCAGAAGTCCATTGATTTGATTCAGGTGCGTTGGAGCAGGGAGACATCTAATACAAGCAAGATAGGGGCCCTCCAGGACCGGAGTTGGGCACCCCTGATTTATATAAACAGTCTATGGCAGGGCTATTCAACTCCAGTCCTGGAGGGCCGCACCCTGCATGTTTTAGATCTCGCCCTGCTCCAACACACCTGATTCAAATGAACGTCTTGTTATCAGGCTTCTAACAACCTTGAATAAGCTAAGAGGTGTGCTAAGTGTTGTGTTAGCTACTTAAGCTAAGGGTTAAGCTAAGTGTTATGATAGCTACATGAGCTAAGGGTTAAGCTAAGCGTTGTGTTAGCTAACCTGGCCTGATCAGCCGCCTGAGCCCCTCCCTCGTGCTGGAGGCCCTGCTGGAAGACAGTTTGTCGGGGCTGGAGGTCCTGTTGCAGCACGGTGTGTGTGGGCTGGAGGTCCAGGCTGCCGCAGGAGCTCAGAGGGCTCCCTCCGCCGCCCTCCTCACCGCACACGGCGTCAGGGAGCCCCAGCATGGACTCGGACCAGCTGCCGTCAGACACGGGATTCCCACCACTGCTGTCTGGACAGACACAACAACACATCATCATTTCTTAGATTTTCCCATTAATTTGTTAAAAGAAATAAAAATAAAACAGAAAAGCAGAAAGGCCCTTCAGCTCACCTTGTCTCCTTCTCTTGTTCTTCTTCTTGAGACGGACCGCTTTCACCACCAGCTCCTGCTGTAGGTCCTCCTGGCCCAGGGGGGTGACGTAGCGGCTCTCCGAGGCCTCAGAGCCTCCGTAAAAGCTGTCCCAGGACGTGACCGAGCTGCTCCTGCTGCGGGAGTCACTGGTGGCCACACTGGGGCGCTGTTCCCGCTTCCCATACTCCAGGTGAAAACAAACCAAGCATGTAATAAGCATCTCTCGCCAGCAGAGGGTGGTAATACCCTAGCAGACGTCCCTGACGTGAGCAGAACAGACTCCTCTCCCTCTCGCTCTACCTCTTCCAATCTGGTCTGACTGCCGTCCAGGGTGCCACATGAGGCCAGGGTGCCACATGAGGCCGCTAGCTGCAGCCTAGCCACTTTACGGTCAACACGGTGGGGTTGGTCTGCTTACAAGACCGCAGAGAGAACAATGTGTCTGCAGGTGGGGCAGATCTGTTGACGTAGCCCTCGGCTTTCCTGATATTTCCCTGCCCCTTTTCCTGCCATTTCCCTGACCTTTCCATGTCTTCCCTGACTAAATGTTTTATTTTTTATTTCCATGACCTAGACTGAATGTAAAAGGCCACCAGTCTGTGAAACGGGCAGGCAGCATGGCAGCAATAAACGTTGTAAAACATGGAAACATCCAGACCAATAGTTTCAAGATATGGTGACACATCTCAAAATGTAATACCACGGGTCAAGTAATACTTTGAAGAAATGCAATTTTAAATGTATACATGCTGCAAACAAAACTCCCCAATATTCCAGGATTTGACCCAATAATACATAGATAAAACAAATAATAAAATTCCAAGACTTTCCATGTCTGGAAAATACTTTTTGACCAGTGGGAACCCTGTCTCAGGCACAATGGTGTAATTGTATCCCCCATACAGTTACACCGTTGGGCCTGAGACAGGGTTCCCACTGGTCAAAAAGTATTTTCCAATGTTGACTATTGGTCAATTTGTCCCCCCCAACAATTATTTTTTACAGTGATATCCTGGTATCCTTGTAAAATCGATGTGACTGTCTGTGCGTTAACCTCTCCTGCTCTGTGTTTCAAAGCCTTATTTTAAATACACCAATGTGACCTAGTCCGTGTCACGTTTTACCCCGTACCTTACTGGATCGTTTTATATGCAGGAGATCCGATATCGACATTTCAGACCAGAATGCGTGAGCATGATGGTAATATCCTCTGCTCTGTTTGACACTTTTTTGTACGATAATGATTAAAGATAGGCATACAATTACTTTTAATTTCACTTGAGCATTGACTTGAACTTTGAACTAAGATTTAATTTGCAATATAAGGATTAGGGTTAGCCTTATACTGACTACTATGGTTAGCCTAACACTTATACTGACTACTAGGGCTAGCCTAACCCTAGTAGTCAGTATAAGGGTTAGCCTAACCCTAGTAGGCCTACAGCAGGTGTGGGGAATCAGCTCATCTCAAGAGGTTGCATAACTTATTATCCAAACGTTCTGATGACAGCTTGGAATAAGAGGATCACATGGTGGTAAATATTGTGCTTGGTCCTGAGTTTGAATTATATAGTAACAACTACAATTCACCTCCACTCTCTCCTCTCTCTCCTCCTCCTCCTCCCGTCTCTCCTCCTCCTCCCCACCTCCCCCTCCCTGCTCAACTATGATGGCCATGGTTCTGATTGGCTGAGCCGTCTCCACAGACCCGGCAGGCGGGAAGACAGTGGGCGTGGCCAGAGGCGAGGACACGTGGAATGAATGTTCCGACACTGGACACAGAGAGAGAGACAGGATAGGTCATATGCTGGTCTTCATAGGCAGGGTCAGTCATTCTCCACAACGCATGCCAACAGCCAGCTCTAGTAAAAACAAGCTCTCTCAGAGGCTCCGCCCACACACACATTGAAACGCATTGCAAAGCCAAGGGCATTGCTGTTGTGAGCGGTGTTCGCCACTTTGTTTGTGCTCCTAGTAACGGAGCCAGGGCTGTGTAGAAGTACCAGATTTATTTTCAGCACGCACAGAGA
>JAODOY010000004.1:1547246-1568509 GCA_025399855.1 Forbesichthys papilliferus | reverse complement strand
GTGTGTGTGTGTGTGTGTGTGTGTGTGTGTGTGTGTGTGTGTGTGTGTGTGTGTGTGTGTGTGTGTGTGTGTGCGTTCACACACGCGTTAGCGGCAGAGCGGAGCGCAGCTTGTGTTTCCTTGTCTACATTACACCCCCTCGGAAAGCTTAACAACAAGAGCTCTGGTTAGAGTTACACACAACTCTGACAGATGCTGGCGTCTTTAAGGCGCTCAATGTATCGTTCGTTTTAACATCTCTCTAAAGAGCAACTGCACTCAAAAAAGTTTTTTTGAGTGATGAACCACATCAACTCTGGTGTTACAGTAATATTTATGCTTTAATAAAAAATGTAATTTCATGGGTTGAAACACACTACACGGCATCTCTGTTTACTATTAAAAAAAAGTGATTCTTGCACACTTTTAGAAATTGTACAGTGGGTGGTCAGAGCTGGGGGATATGGCCAAGCAAGTTAGATTTTAAAATAGGTAAAAATGCTTATTTTATATGGGTTTTAAATTATAAAAAATATTTTAAAAAATTTGGAAAGTGGGTCATTCACATCACTGGTCAAGCTCTGTGCGATTACTGTGGAATATGTACTTGCTTTGATCTGGTTATGGTTAACATTTCATATTGGTTTCCAGCCAGGTTGTAGTGAGTGTGTTCTAAAACTGTATAAAAGGTATAACTGTGTGTGTGTGTGTGTGTGTGTGCAAGTTAACATATGGGTGTCTATAGCGTTTAGACGCCTGTAAAGCTGGACTATATAGGGCACGAGGTGGATGGTACTACTGTATAAATATATTTCCATAGGTTATTATTAGCGTCCTCCATTAGCTGTGAAAACACATCTAATTTGGGATTTTGAATGATCAACTCTTGAGATGTTTGCATGTCCCAATATAATGGGAATTAAACAGTTTAATAAGGAATTGTTAATTGGGCTAAACTGGGACATTCTGAAAACAGAACTACACGTCATAAGTCTATACGTCATCAAGTTCAAATGTTTATGTTGACGGTAATGTTAATGGGGGTCCCCCTCTCATTAGAGCTTTAATCGGGCCTGAAAAGTTGAACCCGACATGGACCAAGCCCCAAACAATTCTGTCCGAGCCCGAACCAAACCCGCATGTGTACGGCTTTCTAAAGGCCCGATTACAGCCCGATTTCAAATTTTTTTGCCTTTCCCAGGCGGTGTTCATACGCTGCACATCGGCGTGCGTATCAGATGTCGCAGATCTCTAGATAGTTCGGCTGACTCATTTGGAACTAAATGGTATATTGAACAGCTTGCTGGATAGTGATTCATAGAAAGATAAAGAAATAGAAAAGTTTTTGCTACGATGTCGAGCTAGGAGCTAAGGAAATAACATGCTAGTTGTCATAGAAATTATACACAAAGCACAGAGATGCAGTCTAAATGTTATATTGTAGGATAGGTTAATAGGCAAGAACAGGAGGCATGCTAACATTAACAGTTGCTAACATTTTCAACATTATTTATTAATGAAAAAGGCTTGGAACAAATAAAAGCCTAAACGTAGGCATATTCACCTCCGCAGCAGCAACCAGCAGTTTCTCTGTGAACAACAACGTATCGGCCAGGGGGAAAGGTACAGGCTGCAACTTAGTTGCTTAGCTGCTTAAAGACGCTGCAAATAATTCATATGAATTAGTCAATACATCCTGAACCCGGCCCGAACCCGACGTGCCTGGTGAAATATGTGAGAAATAAAGACC
This sequence comes from Forbesichthys papilliferus, assembly GCA_025399855.1. Lineage (NCBI taxonomy): Eukaryota > Metazoa > Chordata > Actinopteri > Percopsiformes > Amblyopsidae > Forbesichthys > Forbesichthys papilliferus. Next base: position 1,566,780 of record JAODOY010000004.1, on the reverse strand, counting down.
GACCCGACCCGAACCGGGCTGATATCTCAAGCTCTACCTCTCAGCCCCTCCCCCTCGCTTCACTCTGCTCCCTGACGCATTTGTCAAATTTGGATGAAATTAGGGCTATGAATATTGTGATAATAAATCCACATCTTACAGACATAACTACCAATTTATACGCCTATTTTCTTTGGACATAGTGTTCGACTTAATGAACCATTATCTTTCCACAGCAACCGCACACGCAATGCTGGGCATCACTATCCAGTACAATTATTTTAACACCCTCTAACAGAGCACATATAAGGCAACTCATATACCTATATGTGAAGATATATATATTATAGTGCTCGTGTTGTAAATTGTCACTGTGGTCTCAATGCATGTACGTATATATATATCAATGGGATAAATAGCGCAAAGTTTTAGCACAAAATAACAAAGATGGCGCCCTCCCGGTTGTCATGAAAAACAAGGTGAATACAGTAGGCCCACCGTTCCCTACCCCTCCCCCTCCCCTGCTCTCTCACTGCTCACTGCAGAGCTGTGGTGGTCTGAGCACGCCAGGCTTGCGTTTTGACAAATAAACAAATACAGCTGTTTCTTGAGTGGTACACTCCCATATAGATTCATTCATCGCCCGTCATTAGCAGCATTGTAAATCACAACGATAGAAGATAAACGCGCTTGTTGCCAAAGATCTTGAAGAACTGTCAGCCTCTCCGGTTGCACACACACAGTGTTCATGGCAACCAGGAGCGCCCCCCTATTTCTTTGCTGACAGAATCGTTTGGTGAAATATCTCCTGCCCTGCACTGACGGGCCTCGTAACGGAGGCAGACCTTGAGGTGATTGAGGGGAGGGCGTGGGCACACAGCTTGTCAGGAATAACGACGCCGCGTGTCAAAGAGGGAGGAATGGTCTATGTGCGTGTACGGTGGGGATAAAGCGCGCGCACGTGAAGCTAATCAAGCTCGACAGAGAACCACGCGGCGGTCTGGATCAGCACTTTAGACGGAGATAGTGTATCTAGGGGGAGCTCCAGGGTGATCAAACATCCCAAGTGGATGGGGGATGTTGGGGCAGGGGCAGGCCATTAGTTCAGGGCGGGTACCGAGCCATGCCTTCTCCTCCGACCAGTAGATAGTCCTAAATTGGATTGAAAGTGATGACAGGCAGAAATGGACGGGGGGGACGGGGTGTACACGCGGAGTGATGGCAGCGGGAGAGAGAGCGAGAGAGCAAGTCCACGTTGTCGCTGGAACGTTTCTACCTGCTGGTGCCGCCGGGCCGGCCAATCAGAACTCTGCGACAAACAGGGATGCAGCAGATGTTCTCATCAGTGTAATGCTTTGAAGTAGAAAGGCTCGCCATATGCTGCTGCTACATTATCTTTGCATTACAGCACTGCACAGACACTCGTTCCCAATGAAACTGTGATGCCCCAACAGGAGAATATGCAGGACTAAATAGAAAGCAAGCGCCCACATTGCCGTGTACGCTGCTTGATCTTCAACTGAACACTAACCACTTACTTACTGTAGGTGTCATTAAAATGACCAGAACTGGAAAGTGCTGGACTGTATCTTTAAAGCTGCAGGGTAATTTGGCGGATTGGTGCCCCCTTCTGGTCATGTGACACAAGTGCACTTTGAAAGCCACAATGTTCTTTTGACTTATCTTTATTTATTTATTTATTTGCGTAATGGCTTCGTCCACAGTCGCAAGGCAGAGTGCAGGAACTCCACTTCCTTATGCATTGAAGACAAAGTCAGCTATTGCAAGCTAAATTTAAGCTAAAACACTTTTTGTCAAAATCCACAAATATCTCATCGCATTTCGCTAGCTTACCGTTCTCTGTGCGTGTTGAAAAAAGAATCAGATACTTCTACACAGCCCTGGCTCTGTAAATAGCAACATAAAGTGGCGAGCACCACTCGTATCAACAATGCCGTAGTACTACACTTTGCTTCACAATGCATTTCGATGCATGAGAGGACCGCGGAGCGATACTGTTTTGATTTGAGCTCGAAGATAGCAAGAATGACTGACCATACCTTTAATGCACCTCACTTTCCTGTGCATTTGCACTCAAACCATGCAAACCAAGGGATCTCCTGTTGGCCAATTCTTGTGCTAGTGGCAAAAAGTTAATATGTTACTTTAAAAAAACAAAAAAAACATTGAAGTGTTCTGTGTCACTTCGAGTCAGACCTAGTGACTTCAGGTGTGAATTATTAAAGCTAGTTATACTTTTAACTTTGGTTAAAAATAAACTAGGCTGCTACATACCCTAGCCAAAAGTTATGAAACATTTGACCCATATTATACAAGTCCAAAACCCACTTTACATCTTTATATTTTGCAGTCCTCTTTAAGAGGTACGCGATTGGTTGATATTTTCAAAGATGTTAAACACTACAAGCTTGGTTCTGCAGCTAGAGCTATCCCGTGATATGCCTGGTTTTGCTGGTGACGGGTTTCTAGTGACGCATCCCTGTGTGCAGGGATAGCATAGTACAACAGAACAAGCGATGAACAATGAACGCATTTGCGAACTAGTCCCGTTTACAATATGGAACAAACGTATGCATGTAGATTCTATTAAAGTTAAGATAATTTAATTTTATTAAATTTAAAACAGAATATTGACATACTCTCATGTCATGGTGCCCTTGTTGAATCTCCACACCCTACAGAATAGAACAAAGCAAGAAGTGCTAACGTAGACGACTTCCACGACTTCCACATTGGACTTTTGGAAGGGGGAGGGGGGACTGATCCCACAGAATTGCATAGAAGATCCCCCATTATACAGTGTCACTTTTCCTCATATAGAGATCCATTACATGGATCTATCTCTTTGTTTTCTAGTCTCTTTGGTTTACCTGCTCCACTTTGCAATCACAGAGATGCATTACGTTGCTCTATCTTTGTTTGTATTGTGACATCTTTGGTGTAAATGCCAGTTGTGCGCCCGTATAGATGCATTACGTTGCTCTGTTTCTTCGCATTGCTAGTATCTTTTTACCACTCTCTTCCCTGTCTCCCCGTGCTACAGCTGTTCATGATAGACAATGCGGCCGACGACTGGAGGATAGCCATGACGTACGAACGCATCTTCTTCATCTGCCTGGAGATCCTGGTGTGCGCCATCCACCCCATCCCGGGCAACTACACCTTCACATGGACGGCGCGCCTGTCCTTCTCCTATGTGCCGTCCAAGACGGATGCAGACGTGGACATCATCCTGTCCATCCCCATGTTCCTGCGGCTCTACCTGATCGCCCGCGTGATGCTGCTGCACAGCAAGCTGTTCACGGACGCGTCGTCGCGCAGCATCGGCGCGCTCAACAAGATCAACTTCAATACGCGCTTCGTTATGAAGACGCTCATGACCATCTGCCCCGGCACCGTGCTGCTGGTCTTCACCATATCGCTGTGGATCATAGCTGCCTGGACCGTGCGGGCGTGCGAGAGGTGCCTCTGCACCATCCACACGTCCTCCATCACCCCTTCCCTCACCCTGACACATGGATGAGCTGGCCGTGGATGAGTTAACATGGATGAGTTAGCTTGGATGAGTTAGCTTGTACGAGTTAGCATGGATGAGTTAGCTTGGATGAGTTGGATGGATGAGTTAGCTTGGATGAGTAAACATGGATGAGTTAGCTTGGATGAGTTAGCATGAATGAGCTAGCTTGGATGAGTTAGCGTGGATGAGTTAGCTTGGATGAGTTAACATGGATGAGTTAGCTTGGATGAGTTAGCATGAATGAGCTAGCTTGGATGAGTTAGCGTGGATGAGTTAGCTTGGATGAGTTAACATGGATGAGTTAGCTTGGATGAGTCAGCGTGAATGAGTTAGCATGGATGAGCTAGCATGGATAAGACAAGATAAACCCTGGCCAAGATAACAAGTGCCGTATATTACAGCACTATACAATAATAGAAAGTGTATTATATTGTTTTTAACATCATATATTGTCCTGTATTTCTTATGTAAAAATGTAGTGGAGTTATTAGTGGAGGTCACACTTCCTCCGATCTCCTTTCTTTTATGTTTACGTAGCCGGGCTGGTCCTGCGTGCATGTTAGTTAATTTGTATGGATGTGTGTGTGGACCACAGAGCTTGTTTTTGCCTGAGATACTGGTGCTTTAGTGTGAGTGTCCATGTTAGTTCATTTGTATGGATGTGTGTGTGGACCACAGAGCTTGTTTTTGCCTGAGATATTGGTGCTTCAGTGTTAGTGTCCATGTTAGTTAATTTGTATGGATGTGTGTGTGGCCCGTGGATGTGTGTGACCCACAGAGATTGTTTTTGAGATACTGGTGCTTTAGTGTGACACCTAGTGGCAGACAAGATCACACATAGATCCTTTAAATCATTGCACAACCCCCCAAAAGCCGTATATGTGGCCAATGGAACGGATAAAATAACCATACTATATAACTACAGTCTATTATCATGTTATCTATACTATAGTCATGGAGTAATTGCAATGGGTGGTGTGCTTTTTTAAATTGTATGTTTCTTTATTTTATACAGATATCATGACAACCAAGACATAACCAGCAACTTTCTAGGAGCCATGTGGTTGATCTCAATCACTTTTCTTACTATTGGTTATGGTGACATGGTGCCCAATACATACTGTGGGAAAGGAGTCTGTCTCCTGACTGGCATCATGGTAAGGATGTTTCTACTAAAGTAATTTTCCTTCGCTAAGTGAGCAGGAAGTGTCACAACGCTGTTATTCTCAGGATGTTTATTTACCTGAACAAATAAAAATAAAAACAGTGATAGTAACACAGGCTGTAAACTTCAGTTCTCTTAAAATGTTTTGTGGAAACCAAATACCCCAAGCTGTGAGGGTGAGTGTTTGTCTTCTGTGAGCGGGGTAGGTGGGTGACATTAGACCCCTTCTACTCCTGGGAAAAGGGGGACAAGGCATAGTGGATTGGACAAAGAAGCTGCAGCCATCAGTAGTTTTTCTCCACAGGTTATACTACTACTACGCATGTGCAACTGTTGGTTTGTGTCAGTGCAACATCATAATTGGCAAAACATGTTAGGTTGTAAAGGCTGAGTTATAAAGTAGACCGTTGGCTCTTTTCATTCAACCATCATATTTGCCATTAGTCTTCTCCCATGCCGTTCGTGATTGACTAGCAATGGTCTAAAGTCAACGCATTATCAATATACTTTAGTATTGCCTATGGCAGGTGGACATTGTGTGTACACTCTGCTTGCTACACATACAGGGACGTGCAGGAGTGCACAAATATGCAAAGGATAAAAATGTATAGAGTAGGCTACAATGTGAAGTATAATTCATGTGTAACCTTTTATAAACATTTTAGGAATCTCGCTATTGCCTAGATGGTCTGTTCCAGCGCTTTCACAAACCCGCCGGTTTAGAAATAATAGTAACAGTAGTACCTATGATGCAAGCGCACCTGGATTTTTAAAGGAAATGGGAGATGAAACTCGGATTGGTTCATCATAAGTTACGCCCAAAACACTCCTATGAATAATGAAGAGAGTAAGTCCAACCCTTTTGAACCATGCGCCTGGCGCGCTGACCATTTATCTGCCGTTAAAATAGCAAACGTGGATTTGGACACGCCCTAAATCCAATTTGCACCTCGTGCTTTAGACCGTGCGCTTAGATAGTTAAAATAGGGCCCCAAGGTCTCCGTTTAAACAAGCTTTAAATACACCTACGCAATGATTTCCCACAAAAAGTTAAACTGAACTGATCTGGCTCATCTGCAATAGATGTGAAATATACATTTTGATTCCTCTTTGTTAACATGAATATGTTATTACAGGGTGCTGGCTGCACTGCTTTGGTAGTGGCTGTGGTCGCAAAGAAACTGGAATTAACCAAAGCTGAAAAACATGTCCATAATTTTATGATGGACACCCAGCTAACAAAAAGAGTAAGTAATAACACAAGCCAAGCATACTGACATCACATTATAGACATTTCAGACATTTGTACTTGTATGCCATATGGAAGAATGGAATCAAATATTACCACGGATGCCGATTTGGAGAGAAAACAATAATTCTGCTCCGATATAATGTGGACTTATGCTGCCCAAAATAGGAGGTTTGAAAATATTATTATGATAGAACTAGGGCTGGGAGTTGATTAAAAAAACGAATTAATCGTGCAAGTTACTGTGCTGCAGGTGAAGAACACGGCAGCAAACGTTCTCAGGGAGACGTGGCTCATCTACAAGAACACCAAGCTGGTGAGGAAGATGGACCACGCCAGAGTCAGGAAGCACCAGAGGAAGTTCCTCCAAGCCATTCACCAGTAGGTACCCCTGGGCCTCAGAGCCCAGCCATTCACCAGCAGGTCCCCATGGGCCTCAGAGCCCAGATATTCACCAGTAAGTACCATTGGACCTCAGAGCCCAGATATTCACCAGCAGGTCCCCATGGGCCTCAGAGCCCAGATATTCACCAGTAAGTACCATTAGACCTCAGAGCCCAGATATTCACCAGCAGGTCCCCATGGGCCTCAGAGCCCAGATATTCACCAGCAGGTATCCCTGGGCCTCAGAGCCCAGATATTTACCAGCAGGTCCCCCTGGACCTCAGAGCCCAGATATTTACCAATAGGTACCCCTGGACCTCAGATCCCAGATATTCACCAGCAGGTCCCCCTGGGCCTCAGAGCCCAGATATTTACCAGTAGGTACCCCTGGGCCTCAGAGCCCAGATATTCACCAGTAAGTACCCACCTCAAAGCCCAGATATTCACCAGTAGGTACCCCTAGGCCTCAGAGCCCAGATATTCACCAGTAAGTACCCCTGGGCCTCAGAGCCCAGATATTCACCAGTAAGTACCCGCCTCAAAGCCCAGATATTCACCAGTAAGTACCCCTGGACCTCAGAGCCCAGATATTCACCAGTAGGTACCCCTGGACCTCAGAGCCCAGATATTCACCAGTAGGTACCCCTGGGCCTCAGAGCCCAGATATTCACCAGTAGGTACCCCTGGGCCTCAGAGCCCAGATATTCACCAGTAAGTACCCGCCTCAAAGCCCAGATATTCACCAGCAGCCATCCACCTCAGAAGTGAGACGCGAGAAGCCAGGTCTTTACACAAACTTGAATTCTGCATTGTTTGACACCTGTAGCAAAAATAAATGAGAAACTAAGAAATCCAAAGATTCTGTACTTATCCATTAGATTTTATTTTTTTTGCCTGGCTTGAATGCATTTGCAGTCCTGATGTAAATCATTTCTATCCGGCGGTTGTGCATTAGCAGGATCAGTAAAAAGGTAAGAGTTATTGTATTATGCAGGGACCTATTTAATTAACCAGTAGCTGAAGAGCTGGCCCTCTGACCAATCATACGTGACAGCTGAAAAGAAATGGTTCTCAATGAAGTTGCACAACCCAGTCACATAAGGGTGTGCTATTTCTTTCTTTCTTTCTTTCAGTCTTTCTTGTTGTTTAATTTCTTTATTTTTTACACCGTCTCCTTGCACGCAGTGTGTGAGTCACTGGACAAGCTGGAAGTCTCTTGGTGGCTCTCTCATTGGCTACTTGCTGCTTAGCAGACACTTGCCAGTCAGCCAGTCTCTTGGTGGCTCTCTGGGGACCCCTCAAGTCATATCTAACTCCGAAACAGCACCTATCTTGTTCAGCCTCCACCTGCGGTAAACGTACCTCCATTGTCTGTCTGCCAGCAGGGTCATCCTCAAGAACGCTTGCTAAATTTGAGCTCAAATCACAACAAACTCCCTCAGAAGCTCCGCCTCCCCACACATTGAAATGCATTGAGAAGCCAAAGGCATTGTTGTTGTGAGCGGTGTTTGCCATTTTGTGTATGTTCCTATTTACGGAGCCAGGGCTGTGTAGAAGTACAGGATCCATTTTTCAGCACACACATAGCTAATGTAGACGTATAATGTAGATGCTAATGTAGATTTGTAATGTGGATGGAGGTGAAATGGTAAAAACAGTTAGTTTTTGTTTGTTTTGTGTGTTTTTTTGTATGTGAACTGGTTATACGTGTGTACAGCTTTAATTTGCTTGTGATGCATTGTTTGTTTCGAATACACTAGGTGAAATCGTAAAGAAATTAATATTGTGTCCTGCTGCTGCAACCCACATCAAAAGCCCTGCTAGTTTTTATCACGGTTGCATTGTTCAGTTACAGGTATTAACCTTATCACCATAGGATGCAGACGTCTTGACAACAACCACATCTATATATAATTAAGTATGTAAAAAAGGCCATCTGTCACTTCCTAATACCACACACATTTATGAAGATTAATTTTGATGATGACGCTTTGTTTTATAGTGCTTTATTAAGAGATGCAGGTAGCCTCAGACCTTGTTCAGGCTCTGATACCCGAGTCTGAACATGTGCAGAGAGTCGGCTAACAATGACACTCTCTCTTTTATCCAACCACTTCATTAAACAGATGCTATTATCCAGGGCTATTTAGTGATTACATTACAAGTTCACTATTCAGGAGTAGGGGTTAGTCATGTTTCGCAAGGATATTTACACGTAGGCCCATGTTGGGGATTGAACCCACAACCTTTGGTCAAAGCTGGGCCTACTTCAATAGCTGCAGTGTCAAATGTGCTAATGGAAGTAGAATATCAAAGAAGGATTTATGTGCGGCTGCAGGCAAATTATTAATTTAAAGAAGCGATGGTCTGCACTCTATTGTGATTATGCCAGCCATAATTGGCAATGAGTTGAAGAAGAAACAGAATTAAACATTTGAAGCAACATGCATTCCGAAATGTACATGTCTTTAAAATACCTGATAAATGTGTAAAATAGCTCAGTTAAAAGAAGTGCTTGTCCTGAAAACGGGAACTACTGTATGGCTAATGGTGCAGTCTTTCAAGAAGTGAACTGATGTTTCTTACGCTCAAAAGAGATGAGGGTTACAGCAGCCTGACGTTAGCTGATTTTGCCATCTGAATATGTTTATCTGATGTTGTAATAATTCATTTGTCTACCTCATGTTTCCTTTTTTTCCTGTTTGTGTCAACACAATGCAATAGAGCTCGAAAGTAAGTCTTCGCCTCACATGTACTGTAGATGCAGAGCTGTTGTGTGCATGCTAACAAAAGCTTGTTTTGAACCCAATAATGTGACTAAAAATGACACTCCCTCTTTTGATAAGTGAAATTCATAACAAGGGTTTATTTTCGTTTTAGACCTCCGCTCTCAGTGAGACATTTTTCATGGCAAGTGCGTACACTCAACAGATAATCTAAAAATCGGGAAGAAAGATGTCGATTTGACAACTTGCACGACACAAGACCCGTGCGTGTTAACGCGCTTTCTGCAACTCGTTATGTTAAAGACAAGTGACGTACTGTATACGGCACCGACACCTCTTCCACATTCAGTGAGACGACACAACTCGACACGTCACTGCTGCAGATACGTGAATTTCACTTATCAGTGCCGGAGGGTGGGTGTTTTTCTTTCCATTCTTGCATGGATGTGATGACGATTTGTTATTTTAATCAGAAAGCCACTGATTAAACTCCAACCAACTCTGCTTTCACGTACCGAAGGATGACTTCATATAGCGCTCCACATACTGGACAGAGACCTGCAAGGGGCACAAATACTACGGTATCCATACCTGAGGTCATTGCATAGCACTTGAGCATTCACGCTCACGCAGACCTGGGCGGTGGGGTCATCTTTCGGCTTGTGGAACCACTGTTTACGCCCGTAACTACATCCGCAGCCATGCTCCCTTCATCGCCCTCTCTCTCTCTTGGATGTCAACGCGGCAAGGCCAGTGTTACCGTGGATACGAACGTAAACGGTCCAGAGCACACCGGAGGGTGCCCCTCACCACGACAGAGGCATGCCGTTTGCATGTGTGCAGCTAGTTGTCTCATTACAGTACCGTGCCGTGTGTCCCAGGGCATGGTAGCTATTTTGGCAAGACAACCATCTCAGCACGATGTGACACCTCCCTTGGGTCTGCCCATTCCCCGTCTCGCCATCAGGTGGAAAGAGAGAATGCGCGAGGAAACAGGATAGCCATCTTTCTTTTTTTTTAGCTCAGGCTTCATTGAATGTACAAAGCTGACCTCGAAGGCTTCGTTAAAAAAAAAAAAAAAAAAAAAAACACATTAACTTTACATGTGAAATTCATGTGGTTTTTCTCTAAGCATTGACCTACCTTTGGTTGTCCAATTGTATATGGCGCTATGACACATAAAGGACATGCTATTTAAGAAGTGCAGCAGTAAATTAGGGTTATGTCAAACACGGTGATTTGGAATGTGCAGCAATATTCAGACCCTATTCAAAGAGGTTTTGAGAAACCTATAGTTTGGTGACGAGCTACCGGTCACGCCACTGTGAAATGGAGACTTTATCAGTTCTAACAATGGATATTTCTCATGTTGGTGTTGTTCTCACTGGTATTAGAGTAACAACGGTGCTACACTGCGGTCATTTTCTTCTTCTCTGCGTTAATCAGTAATGTGTGATGCATTCAGTCCTCTGATCAGGTTGCCTTCCTCTACTGTGCATATTTCCTTAAGTGGTTCCTGCAGCGCCCTCTGTTGTTCTCAACTGACTTTACTGCTCCACATCTGCCAGTCTTAAGGAAAACCTAAAACTAGTTGTGCATTGCAATATATGGGCTAATTACCCGTGAGCCCTATGGGTCCCTCTTAATATTTTTGATCCACTCTCTTTTATTTAAACATTTTTTGTTTATCTCAGAGTGCTTTGTTTGGTATTAGAGGATTGTTTTAATCAGATTATTAACAAAAGAAAACGCCCATCTTATGTATTTTATAATGTGCAAAAAGCTCTGTGTTTTCTCTGCAGTGTTGCATGGGTGACTGCAGAAACATAACCAGCAGCCTGCTATGTACAGTAGAGATGCCTGTTGTATAGATAAGAGTAAAAACAGGGCCTTAACAACACCAACAAGAGATTATTTACGCCTGGTGTACTAGCCAAATGTCTTTGGAAGTGGCCTGCATTTCTTTATCTTATGTCTTATGTCTTTTTATTTCGTTTTTCTCAACCGTTTTTTGAGAGTTTTTTTGCTTTGTGAAACAATAAACTCACTACACACTCACTACACTCACTAAAATATATTGTTGTATGTCATACAGCAATATTGCTTTTCTAAATGTAATGTTTCAAAAGGAAAGGAACTTTGTAGTAAATACAAAAGCGTCTTTGAAGAGGATATAAGATTTAGTGTAAAATCATTTGTAGGGCGCTTGGCATCCGTAGTTGTTTTGGGTGATCTGATATTCCATTAAAAGATACGGCTGGTGTAATGTTTTTATCTTTAGCCAACATAACCTGGTTGGTTGGTTATAAAATAAAATTACCTGGGCCTTATCTTTTAACCTCTTGTTGTCATCTTCCAAACCCATGTCACCTGACCAGGACTTGGGGAAGAGATCCGTGTGCAGTGAGGGCTAGAGCTGGTCTCGTTTCCCTTCTGTTCTCATTTCCACTTGCATGCAGCTCAGCCAATCAGACTGATCCCTGCAATTTCTGCATTCTCTACACATGCCCCGTGCATGCAGGAGTGTTCTCTCTGTGTGTGTGTGCGTGCGTGCGTGCATGTGTGCTTGCGTGGGCGCACGTGTGCCCGCGTGCGTGCGTGCTTAACTATAACCAGTGCCGTTCTCAAAGCGTTATTTACTTGGGTTCTGAATGGTCTTGTGTTCAGATTGAGAAGTGTTAAAATGGAGCAACGCAAGCTGAATGACCAAGCAAACTCTCTAGTGGACCTGGCCAAGGTAAGCATGGGCCAACAGGACCCGCACACTGTCCGTTAGGAGGGCTGTTTGTCCCGCACGCCCCGTGTGACCCATTTAAATGCATGCCAGTTAACCCTCGCCCAGTCAGCTCTGCTGTGTGACATAATAAAAGTCTACAGGTGTCAAATAAACAGACAGGCTTGTCAATTCGGCCATAAATAACGAGCGCATGTGTGCGTGTGTGTGTGTGTGCGCGCGCGTGCGTGAATGAGTGAGTGTTGCCGCATGCCATTTTGCCTACACTGACCAGGAGCCGGCAGGGTGGTTCGTGTGCTGCTGATAAGGCCAATGATTTTCCACCGAACAGGCGTTTTACAGGCCGGGCCTTGTCCGCCATGTCTCTCTGTGGTCTCTGAGATGCACTGAGCGGACGCTGGGGAACCTTGAGGGGGGGGGGATAGGGCTCTGAGGCAGCGTGCCAGACTGACACCGCAGTGGGATGGAGGGAATACACTGATCCGATGAATCAGCCTGAGGCAGAGAGGGAGGAGGGGGGGAGAGAGAGAAAAAAGACAAAGAGCGCTGTGACATTCAAATGCCCGTCGCGGTCAGTTTGGCTTCAGGCAAGCGTGCCGTGTGTGCGGCGTTAGCTCAGCAGTTAGCTAACCATCAGCGGCGGTATAGGTTTCTGTGGGTGGGATGGCTCGCAGCCACCCGTCTGCATGGTCCTTTAATCACTGTCATGTGGGTCTGCCACCATCGGAGGGCACTGTGCTGCGTCAATCATCTCCGTGTGTGACGGTGCTATTTGGACCTCGGGATATCTCTGCACCGCCATGAATGATTCTTCACATCAGAATGTTCAGTCACCTAACGTCTATCTTGATCTGCGGTGGCATAATCTTGATGTTTTGTGAACAATGAAGGGCAATTTTTGTCCTTCATTGCATTAACCTTAATTGAATTTACATAAATATATCTTCTCCCATCCCCCAACCCTATTCCTCTTCATGCGTTTTTACGGTCGTGCTGGATCAATAACGAGCGTATGTGCTTGCTGCAGCGTTTTCATCTTCTCTCATTATGCTTGCTTGCAGATGGTTTACAAGCAGAAGGCCTCTGGTCTGGATTTACATCATGTTAGGTCATCACGATTCATTAGGTTTCCCTTAACGGTTTACACAGGAGGCTCAGATCTCACTGCGTTCGGCTGTATTTATTTAGGCTACTCAATAGATAGGAATTAATCTCTATAGAAGGTTTTATGCTAGTAATGTTACAGCTTTGCTTCTCTTATTATGTTCATACATTAGTGTAAAATGAATGCATAGATGCTTGCTTTCAATCGATTTAACTTGCATTGTAAATGTTTAGAAACTAAACGGGGACTAGGCTCATTTTCCCCCAATGCAACATGCTGAATAAAACCCAGCGGTACACATTGGTGTCTTTGTTTAAAAGTCTAGCAACATAGTCAACCAGTTTAAGGCAGGGTCAGTCATTCTTGCTAACTTCGAGCTCAAATCCTCAACCGTATCGCTCCGTAGTCCTCTGCGTCAGGGCCGCCACACATATAGAAATGCATTGTGATGCAAAGCGCAGTACTGCGGCTTTGTTGATACAGTATGAGTGGTGTTGCCACTTTGTTTATGTTCCTATTTACGGAGCCAGAGCTGTGTAGCCTAGAAGTATCAGATCATTTTTTCAAACCGCACAGAGAACGGTAAGATAGCGAAATGTGAGAAGAAACAGTATTTGACAAAAAGTGTATTAGCTCACATTTAGCTTGCAATAGTTGACTTGGCATTCTCTCAAGAATGCCAAGGTAAGTAATGGATAGCTCTGTCCCAGGCTAACATGTATTGTAATCTTTAACCCCACCAGCTAAGTGAGCTACTTGAGTTATATATAGAATATTTAGTTGAGAAGGTGTGGAATCATAGAAACACATTTTATTTTTATAGAGGTTTCATAGGATAACACACATGCATATATGAATGGCAGGGAGGAACCATGTCTCCAGAAGAAAGTGTTTTATTGTACTACAGTTGATGAGAGCCAGATAAATAGTTTTTGCAATAGTTCCCATAATTCCACTCTTTTGGATATCATTTGAAGTGAGTGTGCATGCAACACACCTGTTCTAATACAGAGTAGTACAACCACACTGGTATATACGGTGTTTCTATTGTTTTGATAAGAGGTTATTTATCCACCCTGTAAAGCTCTACTGTATGCCAACGTGGCCCCCAGCCTGTCCAGATCATCTCATTATGCACGAAACAGATAGAAGATAGTGTAGATAAACTGCATTATAGCATCCCGTGGTCTAAATAAATCAGCCTGGAATTTGAGGACAAGCCTGCACTTGGAGAGCCAGCAGAAGCATCGCATATAGAAGTTAAAGCTGTAATAACTCAATAGTACAATATTAGCAGAGGAGTCTGGAATGAGCGCGCACCAATCTTCACCAATTCAATTTAGGGAGGCACACAATCCCCCCATGGGCGGCTGGAATGCAATCTACCACCAACTCATGTTCCAGCAGTGTCATGCAGTGGCTCTTTGTCATTCATTGTTTTATTAGCGAAGGTATGCATGTAGTGTAGCAAGTATGACTATCTGTATGTTGTGCTAGAAGTACAGTATAGCGCCAGGGAAACGAGCCAGTACCCACTTTGTCGCCATCTCACAGTCCCAAGTGATGAACCCTTCTTTGGGCCAATAACTTAACTCTGTCTTATCTCTGGGTTTACAATCTATTCCTAGCACCTTCCTCATGGTTTGATCATGTTTAGAAGTTAATACAGGTCCTCGGTCACTATTGAGGCCGCCAGGAACGCCATACTTTAGTTATTTTTGGTTTATATCTTTTATTTAACCTTTATATAATCAGGCAGTCTCGCTTGAGATTACAATCTCTTTTTCAGGAGAGACCAAGAAGAGAGACAACATGGAACAAAGTTGAATTAAAACATCAAATGAACAGCAGTTATACACACAGTACATGAAGTACTTAAAATAGTTATACATACCTACATTCAATTATCTTAGTCTGCTAAATAGATCAAATAAACAACCACAATGACCAATAGTCCTTAGCTCCATATCCTTCAATATTGATAAAACATTCATTTTCAAAGAGTTCTGAAGATCATTCCATACTGTATATAGCGATAACGTGTCAGATACTTTACAACTGCATTGGCATCTTCTGCGGTGGATGCTCTACTGTAAACACGCAATATAACTGTATGAGGATCGTACATCTACTCATACATACATCTACAGCTTCAAAGAACTGCATCTCTATGTTCAATATCAAGACAGCAAGACAGTATCAGTCTTGATATCATGGCACAGAGCAGTCAATCGTGAACTCTGTATGAAATAATAACCAATTCCGGGTTTGTTGGTGTCCTGTAAAATATTTCAACCGAGAAGTAAAACACTTCCCATTTCCCATTTCTGACTGCAAATTGTTGTAAAATAAAATAAGAACCAAGCGGCCAGTGAGTTTATTGCTGGTCAAGGGATGAATACGAAACACATACTGTACACAGACGTCTGTTTCTAAGGTCTGCAGAAGAAGTAAAATTAGATGAAGAAGCCACAAAGTACTACACAGTACATCTGCCTGTGCGATGGAAAAGTACAAAGTTATACTACAAAATAAAAAGAGCTATTGAAAACCAACAAAGATAGAACTGCTCCTCTCCATCTTACCTGCGTAACCTTGGAAAGGGAGTGTCGGTCTCTCAAGAGGAACTACATATGCGTTTTATTGTACTAGACTCATAAACTGGTCTAAGTACGAGGTTTATAAGAGTTAACTCTAGTTGTTGCATCGATAAAGTGGGCAAACAAATGCATCAATGCATTTTGTCATGTCAGAAACAGTGTTTAATTTTCTAAAACAATTTAGGTGACGATAATGTGTAATATTGTATTACTATAAAGAAGGGTGTCTTACTCTTAATTGGGGCACCTTTGTGTGACGCAAATGTGATTTGGAAATATTTTTAGACTTGGAACATTTTTGGGGGCCCTTCTCACGCTGAGGAAAACGGTCTTGTTTGGGACAGTCAACTGATTCTGACGGGCTTGTTTTACTGGCGACATCGTTTTCCATCGAAAATCAGGCGAACGACAAGGTGCACCAATGTGATGCCCGCACCTGAACATACAAAGCTGAACTAAGCACGTGTTGCGTAGGCTTACCGTAAAGGTAATGCCAAGCGGCAACCACTTTAAAGCCTCTAAACGCAGTGCGGTTGTGACGCTCGGAGGGTAGGCAAAAGGCAAAGGACGAGGCAGGGAGCGAGAGGAACACGGGCCTGACACAAGGTCAACACAAGGTCAACACAGAGTAAGACCGGACTAGAACAGAACAGGGATGACGAGACATGACAACCCATCTCAAACATCGGGTTAGCAGAGGCTGCCATGGTAACATCGTCCCAGTTGTATCTACTCCAGCGTAGTCCGAGAAACGCTTAGCCTTTTTCGGCAATATTGTTCCTCTGTAATTCCGGCATTGATAATTTAAAGCATTATCACCATGACAATAACTAGCCAAATGTTTTATGCTTAATGTTGCATGAGGGACTATTTAGTTAACATACATGCTGCTGCATACTTTTATAATAATATTTGTCTATTTTGGTTCTCACTTCACAAGGTGTCTACATAAGTGAACAGTTGTGAATGCCAACTGACAACCCTTTCTTTGAAAACACATGTCTCACGTCTGCGTGGATCTTTAGGGCAGTGGTTCTCAACTGCGGGGGTCAGGAACCCCTGGGAGGTCAATACAGGCCTTTTGGGGGTTCACTGGATGATTTTAAAGATCTAGAAATGTACCTCAGCTTTATTAGCTTTAATAAAATGTGCCCACATTTGATAGATGTTTGTTTCAGTGATGTTAAGTGAATATGTTCATGCTGTTATGGTATGATATTAAAATACCAAGCTATGTAGGCCTATACCACTTCTTTATAGACAAAAGAAGAAGACATAGAACCACTGCTTTAGAGCATCTAACGCTACTTGGTCACAACCGACGCATTGGCTGCTCAGCCACCCTGGATAACTCCATCCCGTTCCCCCCAGACGCAGAACGTGATGTACGACATGATCTCGGACCTGAACGAGCGGGGCGAGGACATGGAAAAGAGGATCGCGCTGCTGGAGACCAAGCTGGAGACGTTGCTGGGGAACCTGCAGGCTCTGCCGGGGCTGATCAGCCAGGTGATCAGCCAGCAGCACAGGGACTTCCTGGAGGTGCAGCTCAAGCACGCGGGCCACGGCGAGCGCTCGCACTCCGCCTCCCGGCGCCGGTCGTCGTCCACCGCGCCGCCCACGTCGTCCGAGAGCAGCTAGAGTCTCCGCTGGAGACTTTCCGACCATCATATGGCCGTGTTGCATTTATCGTAAAGCCTTATGGTTTCAATAAAGTATTATCCAAATTCTGATGACAGAATCCAAGCCACCCGGGGACGATGATGCATTCTAATGGATAACTTCATGCTGTAACTTGTTTTTTATTACCTCAAAAGATGTTGTTATCCTTGCTCTGGTGACACATACAACAGCGCTTCCCTCAGTAAAAAACTACAATGCCTGTCGACGGGGCCGTGACACAAACTCTCTAGTCCATCTCTATGCAGAGGTAGCCAGCTTTAGGTGGCGGTTACCAAGTGTGACACTTTTGCACTAATATAGTGCTTCTCACGGACGTTGTACTTCTGCTGGCTTGATTCAGACGCCATGCTCTTCAAAGCAAACCTGCTGTATGTATGGACTGTACGTGAACTGACCGCAGGCAGCAGAGGAACACCTATTACACACTGTCCCTCAGAGATAACTTATAAAGCTTGAAATATGGAGGGGAAAAAAAGCATATATCTTTTAGTTTAGAAACAGCATCACACTATAGCGGTTTTCTTTTTTCAGAGTACCCCTGTAGAATGACTATTTTTGGGGCGAAGTTGCGAACCATTTACTCCTCTAGTCAAAATGAATGCATCAAAAACTGTACTTGCACTTACTTTTTAATGAATGCACTTCAATGCCGACTGACGTATATGTAAAGATGCGTTGTTCATTAAAATCAGAATATTTGAGATGTTTGGGCATGGGTTTATTATTGTCACTTCTAAAGCCATGTGGAGTTTGTTGCTGGTTTACACAACAAAGGTCTATAACAACAGCATCCTTAGAAATAATTTAGTATAGCTAATCTCACAGTTCAACAGTGCAAAGTGCTTTCTCTCTACTCCTTGTTACACAGGCACAAGTTGGAGTTGAACCCTGTGGATCCGGAGGCACCACAGCCTATTTTAGGCATTCAATATCGGTGTTGGGAAAGTTACTCAGTACTTATAATAAGTGACTATTTACTTATTACTCCATCAAAAAGTAATAACATTACGTATTACTGTGTAGTAAAACTAATTAGTTACACTACTAATTACTGAAAAAGATTATACAATTACAGTAACTAGTTACTGCCCCACACTGTTCACTGGAGAGTTCAGGTGGTTGGGTAATTTATCAGTCATGTGCCAAGATAGCAACACATCACAAAGTCAATAACAACACCACAGGTAGTTATGTCTGGTTCGGGAGGCATGATACCAATGAGAGATCACACTGTATGCAAATAAGATACTGTAGCTGGACACAGAATAAAATATATCTGACTTCCATGAGTGCAAGAGCTATCTTGATTATTGCATTTAGAGCTCATCATACTGTACACACAATTCCATTACTGCCATTACAGTAATAGAAGGTCGATATAACATGACATTACATAATGCAGCCACTAGATGGAGACAGATGCCAGATTTGTAGGTGCATTTACATACAAATATGTCCAGGGGTTTACTGGACAGAGACAACATTAACAGTAATGACTCAAATTAATGAACAGGCACATTCTAGTGGATTGTCTATATCTATGTTTGAATTCCATATAATGGAACTCTTCCCTTTACCAGATAATTCCCATGAACCATTTGACATTCTGTAGTTTACTGTAAAAGAGACGGCTTTCAAATATCCTCCAGCAGGTGGCACTGCAGCACCAACCTTTCTACAAACGAAACGATAGTACAGTTAAGTAGAACATTTATCTAAACATTTTAAAGTGCTGAACAAATAATACATAAGAACATTGGTTAAAATAGAACAAACGAAATGCAAACAGTACCTAACTACTAACTACTGACTAACTGCCCCAAATAACAGCTGATGCTGAACATAATCAGACCAGCTGGCCACAGGTGTGGAAGGGCAGCAACACTAACTTAATCACCTTACCAAAGGCTCTAGTGCAAGATGTATGATCACTAAAGAACACAAGTATAATCACAGTCCTAATCATGTCCAACCAGCACATGGATCTTATTACGCCTGAAGATTTTTCTGAATTTCTTCCAGGATCCTGCTGTTTCTTGTTCTGACCATTTACATCCAGCAGTTCTGGGCTTTTCAGCCACTTTCTCCTCCAAAGTTATTGGCTCTTCAGCCACATTCTGATCTGAGGTTACTGGCTCTCCAGACAGATTGTGTTGAGAGGTTCTTGGTTCCTCCGCTGGCTGACCCATCTCTCTTACTAAGCTTACTTTATTATTGTTCTCTGGTGAGACAGGTTGAGAGAGAAACCGGTTAAAGGCTCTTCTGAAGACTCCTTTAATTCCCTTCTTTGTTTTCATGGTTGACTTGTTAAACTGCTCAGAGATCTCACACCTCTGCAAGGTATTGTCCTCATCCACTGTTTGATGATCAT
>JAODOY010000004.1:1526792-1544758 GCA_025399855.1 Forbesichthys papilliferus | reverse complement strand
GTGTAGTGAAGCTTCATTTAATGCAGAGTAACTGGTAGCTCAGCTCACTACATTTTCAATGTAGCTTGCCCAACACTTTTAAGAATAAACCATATGCATTGCCTTGAAACTACGCTTTTCTTTAGTGGGGGGCGAACCGGCAGATTATAAGACATATACTGGCTCTTCGTGAAAGCAACACCAAACATCCAGTGTTGAGAAGTAATAAACTGTAATTGAGTTGAAGACTACACAGTCTCAAAACTGTCTGGCCCCGACTGTCTCTCGGCCCATTGATAAATATTCTAGACAGTGTTTTCCTATCAGATGTTAATTGTGCCTCTCCCAATCCTGGGGCTCCACGTCTGTTCTCTCCTCCTGCTAGGCGTGGTTGCTGGGGAAGATATCTGTGAACACACTCTTCCTGCCTCAACACCCTGCCTCTCTTTTGTTTACTGGTGGCTTGTAAGTCAGAGTGCAGAGTTCTGTCTCTGCTTCTCTGGCACTTTGTTATGCATCAGACAGTCTAATTCTTGCAATAGTGTGACTCACAAATACATCTATCAGGATAACTAAACTGTTAAGCACAATCCTTAGTTCCCGGGGGAAGATGACCTCTCATGCCTGCCTGGTAACTAAGGTGTTGTCAGGCTGAGCCGACGTCACAGAGACCACAATGTTCCACACGCCTGACCTTGAGAGATAGCTGCCCATAGGTTCTCCGGCAAAGCCTGTTGTTTTCTTTCTGTAACTTTCCACTGGTCTTCCAGTGTGTTCACTGTTAAGCAATAAGATCTAATATATATAAATAAAATATAAAGCACAATTTTCTACACTTCCTACACATTTTTTTATACAGTGCCACATTTCCTTTTGGGGATCATCGCTAGACACAAATTCCTGGTAGCGTGCCGTGGATGTAGTGCTCGAGGTGGCCGCGTCCTAGGCAAAGGGCCGCATGTCACCCGACCTATGCACCCGACACGGCAATATGTCGATGCCTTCTCTCTGGCAATAGCCATTTTAATTAGTTTGGTGTGAGTACAATAGCTTCTTCTTCGACATATAACCTAGGCTAGGAGCGGTAGTAGTAGCTCCAAACACACCCCTATAACCAATCCGGCTGTGGCCTGAGGTAGGACCGCCTACCTTCTTAACATTTACGGCCACGAAAATACGTAAATAACTAAAACAAGGAAATGTGGAAATACGGAAATAAATAAAAAAATAAATATAGAAATGTTGAAATACAGAAATAAATACATAAAATAATGTATGTATAAATAAATAAATAAATAAATAAATAAATAAATGTATGTAAAAATAATGAAATAAATGTAGATATGCACAACTAAATAAATAAATAAATACATGTAAAAATACAGAAATAGCATTTTTTAATACAACAATTTAATTTTTTTTTCAATTATTTTTATATTTATTTAATTATTTATACTTTTCTTTATTTCTTTATACTTTTATATATGTATTTATTTATTTTGTATTATGGCAGTCCTGGTCCTCCATAATTACGGTGGGGACAGAGTAAAGAAAAACGAAAAGAAAAAAGCATAATTAGTATAAGGAAAATATGCGTCAAAACAAATAAACTAAATGCACTGGTTTGTTCAGGGTTACCTGTATGAGGGATTCTCCTCTAATGACTTCCATGCAAACAGGCTGCGATATTAGGCTTTGTTGTCTCCAGCCCAAAGCTGAACCAATTGTCAAACCTATCGATGTACAATACATGTATTTTATAATACAATATGTATAATTCATATTTGATCAAGAGAAGATAT
Organism: Forbesichthys papilliferus; assembly: GCA_025399855.1. Taxonomy (NCBI): domain Eukaryota; kingdom Metazoa; phylum Chordata; class Actinopteri; order Percopsiformes; family Amblyopsidae; genus Forbesichthys; species Forbesichthys papilliferus. The sequence continues at coordinate 1,542,977 of JAODOY010000004.1, read as the reverse complement.
CCAGATTCTACACACCATGACATCACACTCTCGTTAGAGAGAGTTCTCGCGAGAGGTAGCGGCGCACAGGAGGTCTTGCGTTAGCCTACTTGCTAAATGGATTCAATTTAACTTTCCACCTTTCTACAAATAAGCGTTTTTTTTAAAACCTCTAAAGTTTGTTGCGGCAAACTATCAGAGACATCATGAGTTTACTCGCCAAAATAGCAGAGATTGAAAATGAGGTGAGATCTTGTCAGACAGCTCGCTTAGTTTTCGAATAAGACACGTTGTTACTGTCAACACTAGCCAGGGTTAGCATCGCTGCTAGCTAGCACTGCCGCTTAATATTAAGATTACACTACTCGCATACGCACAATTATTGTGTCTTTATTGTATAACGTTATAATATATGATGTTGTTTTCAAACCATATGTATCGGCCAAGTCCTGATTTGACCAGACCCGCCATTACACGCCAATAATAACAATTTGGTTAATTCATTATTATGCGTGTGATCTTTTAATATAGAGCATTATCAAGAGACAGCATTTGTGTGAGACATGGCAGAAACCATCCATGCCTTATATATATGACTTTGTGTTAACTGCGAAGTCATTACAATCAGTCAATACAATAATATGTTGAGTGTTTTTATACACGCACATAACATCATCTGATTTAGTTAGATGTTATATATTGTGGCAACCTTATTATTGTCAAACATGATACCTTATGCCTGAATCAAATTAGACTACTTACAGATAACACATTTAAAACACTGTTTATGCCGTCGTAGATTAAAGCGTTATGATATACTCATCATGTTTAAACGCAAACTCTGTTAACTGTGCTGTGTTAGATGGCCAGGACGCAGAAGAACAAGGCCACAGCTCACCATCTGGGCCTTCTGAAGGCTCGTCTAGCCAAACTGAAAAGGGAACTCATCACACCTAAAGGAGGCAGTGGTGGTGCGCCGGGAGAAGGTGAGTCCAAGATGGGTTAGGGGACCACTTTTTATTTCGTTTTTAGGGGTTTTGATGTTTCACTTATTTAGAAGCGGGCTCTGTCTACACACTTATTATCAGGTATCAGGTATTTTCCAGACTATATTCACACCAGAGTATTAGTTGCACTTACAAAAACATGAAGATGAAAAGAACTTCTGTGTCTGTAAGTCACATTTAGTAACCAGTTTTCAATTGTCACAATTGTATACAGTGCCATCTATTGGCCATAGCTGGTATGCAGTGGACAATATACACATAAAAATAACTTTGGAATAAAACTTGCAGGATCAGACAAACAAACAAACAAACTAGGTCACTTGAAGTAAATAAAATACAGTTGTTTTAGTTGCCGATGTGTTTATTTTGTGTGTGTTTTAGGGTTCGATGTAGCGAAAACCGGGGACGCACGTATTGGATTCGTGGGGTTCCCGTCAGTCGGCAAGTCCACGTTGCTGAGCAACCTGGCGGGGGTGTACTCTGAGGTCGCAGCCTACGAGTTCACCACACTCACAACGGTGCCGGGTGTGATCCGCTACAAAGGAGCCAAAATCCAGGTATATAATGATGGCGACAACTAAGGGTGTAACGGGTCTCCAAATCTACGGTTTGGTTCATACCGTGGTTCTTTAGTTATTTATTTATTTAATAATACATTGTTTTATTCTCATATTGGCGTCTGCTAAATTATCTAATTGTAAAGTCATGTGATATGTGTTATCAATGACATAACTTTAACTTAATCGCTTTTAATTTTTTATTATGAATAGAAAAATTATACTTCAGCTGTCTAGTGGTACCTAGAGATGAACCTTTATCATAATGTCAGTCCATTGACCTTATTTTACTGATATTTAATGATTATGCTGATCGAATAATATTTAACAAAATGAATATAATAACCCTCTATAATCTATTGCAAAAATAATAAGTAGCAGCAACTACCCATCTTATTGGAACCTTCAGAATGACAGCAAATGAGTTAATCGGCTTCTATTTCTTCTCTTGGTCCTAAGCTGTTGGATCTGCCAGGAATCATCGAAGGGGCTAAAGACGGCAAGGGCAGGGGCCGGCAGGTTATCGCAGGTAACAAGACTGCACACCTGCACCAGTGTTCCCCTATACAGCTGTCTACACCAGTGTTCCTCTATACTGCTGTCTGCACCAGTGTTGGGCAGTACATAGTTACTGTCATATTGCCTTTTTTCACTAAACAGTAGCGAAACATTACTTTTTCCAAAACAGTAAGATTACAATTACCAATCCAAGTAATTACTGCGTTACAAGACTATTTTGCTGGTCCTAGCAAACTTAGGGTAGGCTAATTGAACCAGCCTGTCCAATCATTTGGTTTGAGAGGCTGCAATGTTTTCACTTTGGCTGGTTGTTGACTCCTAATTAATTATTGATCCAACAAAGATACAAATCAGATATGCAAAAATTAAAAGAGAAAAATAAGGTAAATACTTGATTAACAAGTTATCTTTTTAATAATAAGGCTGTTCAGACACATCACAGCATTATTATAATCTCGTAATGGTCCAAAAAGTGTCACGTTTGATTCCGATTGTTCTGAACACTGGGATATTCACACACAGTCATCGGGCATGCTTAATCTGAACCGCAGCACATTCTCTGTCCTCCCCCCAGTGGCTCGAACCTGCAACCTGATCCTCATCGTACTGGATGTGCTGAAGCCTCTGGGCCATAAGAAGTTGATAGAGCACGAGCTGGAGGGGTTTGGCATCCGACTCAACAAGCAGCCCCCCAACATTGGATTCAAGAGGAAGGACAAAGGGGGCATCAACTTCACAGCTACCGTATGTTGGCACTTTGCACCATTGGCACCCCTGAGTTAGCCAGACACGCCACGTGGTTTGCTACACAATCATCTTGGGAGCCCTCCGTATGAAACGGTTTTCATTGAAATGGTTTTCAAAACATACTTGGCCGGTGATTGGATAATCGTTAACAATTAACGATTTAGTGAATGCCTGACCATACCTTTAACCGGGTATGGTATTTGAACTTGATCAAAACAAAAAGTTAAGGGAGAGCATTGTCGTTGTCCTCCACACACACACACACACACACACACATTGAACACGCATTGCGAAGGCTAGGATAGTGTTGTGTGGTGCAGTCTGCACCACTTTGTTTATGTTCCTATTTACAGAGCCAGGATTGTGCATGAGTTTTTTCAGCGCACACAGAACAGGCAGCTAGGTGATATTTAGTAGATTTGACAGTGGTAGTGGTTCCACTGAAGCTGACAGCCTGAACATTCCAAGCTGTCGAGACTGATGCTTGCAGCAAAGCCAAAACTGTAAGCTTGTGAGATCAGGGTGGTGTCGTGGCGAAATCAAAACCCTTGATCTCGCAAGGCTCTCTAGAGGCGTCGCCACACAGCGCGGTTGTCTCGTGTTTTGAGTGACATGATGTCTGTTTGTGTGTTGAGTGTCATGATGTCTGTCTGTGTGTTGAGTAGTGTGTTGAGTGACATGGCTTCTGTCTCTCAGTGTGCCCAGAGCGAGCTGGACAGTGAAACGGTGAAGAGCATCCTGGCAGAGTACAAGATCCACAACGCCGACATCACCCTGCGCAGCGACTCCACCGCAGACGACCTCATCGACGTGGTGGAGGGAAACAGGTGAGCGGCCGGACACGCTCGTCCTGTGACGTTTTGTTTTTCCGTTGGCACTGTGGCAAACCGAGCTGGAACCTCCCGGTGCTGAGAAATGAATACCAGCGCCAAACCCTGCAGTTCATCGACTCCACTCGAGGTGGGCTGCAAAGGGGAGTCAATCCCCATAGACTCCTTTGTTAAAATTACAGAATTGACATAAAAAATAAACATGTTTAATGCCCGGTTCAAAAACAGTTTTGGTCTCTATTGCTAGTCTTTCCGTTCATGAAAAAGTTTTTATAACTCATCATAGGGCCGGACGATTAACCGAAAAGTAATAGAAACCGAAATACAAAACGTGATTTTCCCAGTTTTTTTATTTTATTTTTTAAATCCTGTTCTCACAATCAAGTACCTCAGAAATACACGTTTTACAGATATGACTATTTGTTGTGACCTTGGACACAGGACACCGGTGGGCTTTCTAAAGCCTACTGTCAATCCATCTACGTCTCATACGTCTTCTACAGTCCAAATCCGGAGCAAAGACATAACGTTATTACCGACTACACCCCCCTTGTTGGTGAATCTCACACCAGCATGTAGGCTAGTGATTTTAAGTCAACTATTCAATGAGACGCTCCTGAGGAAATACAATTTCTGGAATACGGTAAGGGTTCTGAAATATCACAGGCCGAAATGCCTACAATTTGTTGGTGGAGTAGGCATAAATGCATAAAGGCATCTCTCACTGTTTCCAAATGCATGGTACGTTACTGACACAGTACTACCGCAGGGTACTGTAATAACACTGTAATATATTTGACTTGAAGCTAATAATTATGACTCCATGTAGCTTTCATTATTTAATTTATTTGCTAGCCAAACTAAATTACCCTGCTTTTACAAATAGATTTCACAAAATAAATAACTTCATACTTTACATTAATCGTAATCAAGGTACACTTTTAAGTTAAACTTTTCAATTAATGAATTTAGATTTGAGGTAATATTGTCCATCCCTAGCCCATCAGTTAGAAATAAATGAACCCTGCATGTATTCCATTATAATGGATAGGAAAGGCAATACAGGCAGTGAAGTACTGCAAAGATGGTGAAAACTAGAGCCAGCACAGCTCGTCGTTCAAACACGATCTTGAGAAGATCTATGAGTGACGTTCCGGCATTCAAAGGAGGGTTTGTCCATTTTTTTAATTTTTTAAAAAATGGACAAACCCTCCGTTGAATGCCAAAAGGTTGTAAAAGTACTATATTAATGAAGTCCTGACCTTGTGCAACCTCACATAATCAACTAATGTCCTTAGTAACAAGGGCTGTTGTTTGTATAATTGTATATACATTTTTTTTAGCAAAACCCTAGCAACTCGTCTGTCTCTACAGGGTCTACCTCCCCTGTATTTATGTGCTCAACAAAATCGACCAGATCTCCATTGAAGAGCTGGATATAATCTACAAGGTCCCACATTGTGTTCCCATCTCGGCCCACCACCGCTGGAACTTTGATGACCTGCTGGAGAAGATCTGGGACTACCTGAAGCTAGTGCGCATGTAAGATGTTCCACCTGAAGCCACCAGGGGGTGACAAAGATGGGGAGATTAGTCCTAAAATACCCAAATGAGTAAACCAAACAGCTTTCTTTATAAATACAACCCAAATGAGTAAACTAAACAGTTTTATTTATATATTCGACCACGTATTTACTACAAGAAAGCCATAATAACCATTCCATAGGAACCAGTATGTATTAGCATGTAATTAGGCCGGTTTGTTAATGTGTTGCTAGGGCTCAAACAGGCGTAGCGTAGAACATTTGGCTCACTTTGCCTTTGTCATTTGCAGCTACACCAAACCTAAAGGCCAACTACCTGACTACACATCGCCTGTGGTGCTCCCGGATGAAAGAACTTCTGTGGAGGACTTCTGCTTAAAAATTCATAAAAACCTCATCAAAGAATTAAAATAGTAAGTACTGCGACTTGAGTTACTTAGGCTCATTCTTTTCAGCAGTTTGTACAAACACACTGTACACGCCTTATTGCTGTGCAGTATTGCTACAGTGCATATCGTGGGGTTTCATTCTCCATGCGTGCGCCTATGCAGCCAGTGAGCACCTCTTTTCGGTTAGTAAGTGTCTTTTGTCCGTTAGTGCCCTGGTGTGGGGTTCCTCGGTGAAGCACAACCCTCAGAAGGTGGGAAAGGATCACGTCATGGACGACGAGGACGTTATCCAGCTGGTGAAGAAGTAAGGGGGACGTCAGTGGCCCGCGCAGCCTGTGCACAGCAGAAGGGGCTGCAGTCTGTGGATCCTCGGTGAAAACGTCGACCGCACCCACGCGAGCGCGTTAACTTAACATGAAATGTCAGTGCAACATTAAGTCCTCCCTCCCACAGTATATAAGGTGTAACACAACAAATGGTTCATATTGAATATCAAAGAATGCGCTATCAAATTAAAATCTAGACTTTTAAAATGTCACGAGTGTAGTTTCTTTCTTTTCACTGTGTGATTCATTCCACTTAAGAAATTAGCCATTCTGTTCACTACCACGTAGTACATAATTAATTTTCATAATATATTTCCTTTGTATTCTTAGCTATAATTATTTGTAGGTAAAGACACATTTTAAATCCTACATACGATAGATATGTAGGTTGCTCATGAAAGAAACAAATAAATGAATATGTAGTCATAATGGTGTGTGTAAAAATGTAACAACTATTACCTCCACTTAATTGTCTAGGCTTTTTAAAACCAAAAAGAAACAAGTATTTACATTACTGTCTAATATTACTTGGTCATACCTATTTAAACAAACCAAACAGAGATGCAAGTGAAGGTTTAGTTGTTTAAATGAAGATGATTTAATGCGCCACATACAGTCCACCACAAAAAGCATCACGAAATGCTTCATCATCAAATCAGGGCAACACGTGAGTCTCCCGTCCCGCCTGTTTCCTCACGTAAACCTCCCGGGAGAGGGGCTTTCATTATCCAGGCCCTCCCCGCCTGGTGATTTATATGCCATTGATGATGACGGCAGTCACTCAGGCTAGTAGCAGCAACCCCCCCACCCACCCACCCTTTCCTTTTAGTGGGGACGGTCACTCGGGTTAATCAGTTCATTCACTCTGACACAATCTGCGGATGTTTTACGCCAGCTGTTCTGTTCCCTGTACAGCCCACAGCCAAATGAGAAGTGTTCCATCAGGTCATAGTGTTCTGCGACGCCCGCGTTTCCCGCTGCCTAGTTATTGACGATGGCTTCTAAACTCTTGTTGCTTATTATTCTAGAAGTCGCTTCGGATAAAAGCGTCTGCTAAATGTTTTGTACGATAATGCTTGAAATATACCAGGGATTTTGACTTGAATCAGAGGATGGGGTCCGTATATACGGTACTATTAATTAGTGCTACTACTAATATACTGGCCTGGAAATATCTTGAAAATGTAAATGGCTGCATTATATCTCGCTTTTATCCAAAGCACTTTACATTTATATATTATATTATTTGCCTCACATTCACACACCGATGGGGATGTCAGCCACGCAAGGTGATGCCTGACCATCGGGAACAGTTAGGTGTCTTGCTCAAGGACACCTTGACACTTCGTGAAGAGTTAGCGAGGTTCAAACCAGTGTGGTCTTGATCTCCTATCGCCCCACTGCCACTTACCACCCCAAATGTTTTTGTTTTTTTAAATCAATTGTATACTTTATTAAATATAGAATAATAAATGTTTGTTCTGGATTGCAACATTAAAGCAAATCATTGCCCGTAGCATGACATACAACATACATTTATCTTCCGAGAATATCAAAAGTAAACCTTCAATCCTGTCAGGATTTGTTGAAAGTAGCATTCAGTATAAATATTGTACAGTATGTGTGCATATCTGAAATTATATTATGAATCTATAAAGAGTCAAGTCCAACTGTAGAGCTCAAATGTGTAAATGTAAGATGATTCTGAGATCATAATGGCAAAATGAACTCATTAGGTTTGACCATCAAATTGTTTATTGCATAAGTCAAAGAAAGTGATAACTTATTGATGTCCTACGTTTTAAAGAACAACACGTCCATTGCCATTACTTTTCAACAATGACTCATTTCAATCTTACATTGAATAAAACACTTCATATTCTCAACATCCTCCACACCACAAACAAACACACAAAATGTCCATTTCCAAGGAAGACTAAACACTTACGTCGTCCCGCTCGGGTTGGGATCTTAAGTATTCTACAGATGATGTTCTCCCTAGTCTAGTCTTCATCGTGAACCAGAAGGTCCGTCTGAGGGGAGGAAGATGCAGTGGTGCTGCTGCATGTCAAGCACAGAGCCAGGCCCCCCTCCCCCCACTTGTAAATTATAGCAGCACTTTAGCTAATGAAAGAGTTGAGGACCGGCCACTAATAAAAGCCATTAACTGAGTAAAGCACTTCCCCCCACTAACCAAATTAAAGATTCTGCCCCCTTTAGAGAAGGGGGGACCACTGTATTAATATTTATGAAATGCGGAACTCAAAATGCCCCCCCCAGCCTTTCTCCTCCAAACTCGCCCAACCCCGCCCATTTCAAGTCCGTCCCGAATGCCCACCTATCCCAGGAGGACGTGACTGCCCCCCCTGCCTTGGGGGGGGCGGGGCTTGCAGCCTTGGGAGGTGTTGGCGAACGCACGCCTTGTCTGGACAGTTCTCCTCCTGCCGGGAGGGCAGGTGGTGGTTGGCGGGACCCAGCCAGCCGTCGGAGCCGTCCCTGCTCCCCACACACCATGGCCGGGGCCAGTAGGAGGGTGCGGGGGGACGGGGGTCCCCTCAGAAGTCTCTAGTCGCTAGATGTGACCTTCTTCCATTTACTCCTACGTATGAACATGCGATGTGAAGTCAAGGTAACAATGCTTGTTGTATGACATGTCGAATATGTTCTGGGATTGATTTAATTGGGTTAGGTCTTTTGCACTTTGTTTGGTATAATGCGACTTTAAATCCATCATCAGGTTCTGGTTACTTTATTTGGACCCGTAGGTAGATTTGGTTTGCAGTAGTAGTTAAGTACTAGAGTCACCATCCATTTTAACTTATCTTATCAATGTTACATTTCTCTTAAGGCGGTTGGGGGAGGAAACCAGGCAAAAGCTATTTAGGTTTTTAAGTTTTATTTTAAATTAAACTTAGAATCTATACTACTAGAGTCACCGTCCATCTTAAACGTATCTCATCACTTACATTTTTCTCAAGAGGGGGAAAACCAGGCAAAAGTCATTTGGGTTTTTAAGTTTTATTTTAAATTAAACTTAGAACCTATTTGGTCTCACAATATTTGAAAAATATTGACTATAAACTTTTTAAACAATCAAACCATTTTATCAGATAGTGTTTAAAGTATCTGTATTTTGTTATCACATCCATTGTTGCAAATGTTTTAGTTTTTTTCTTTCTGTGGTGTCTGAATGCTTATCTTATTTTATCCTACAGTGTCTGACAGTAGCAGAGCTTTAAGTTGATTATGACACCAGCCTTTTACAGTAAGTTGTCCCTAGAGACCTGGGATAGAAAGTGGGTAACAGGATTGGTGAGCCTTCTGGATAGACCACCTTAAAGGTGATCTGGGTATCTCTCCGGTGACTGTAACATGGTTAGAACTACATCATCAGTATCTTCACTCCTGATAAGATGAGTGTTCTTCTAAATAAGGAATAAATCAGTTCAGTTCATTGTTGTCTAGTCCACTGATGCCCTTTGCTGCTATGAAATATTTGTTTTTTTTAGCCATTTAAAAAAAGCTTGACGTTTGTCCTCTTTGTGGGACACTAAAATTCCTAACAAGCTTACCATTATGCCGCCCAAACTATGTTAGCATTGATCCGTTTTAAAAACGTCCATGACTCCGAACAAGTAGTAATTTAGTTAGAAGTCCATCTTTCTGGCCAGTTGGAAAGCCTGCCATTTGAACATTCAAATGTTCGAATCGTAGTTGTGTGCAATAGTATATTTTACTTCGTTAAAAGGTGTTTGTAGAGGGTGTGACGGATGGGAGGGTGTGGTTTGTCGCAGTTTGTGCGCAGGAAGGGTGGTGCCCATTTTTTCCGCAGTGTGACCCATGACTAGTGCGTTCACGTGCGTTTTTTTTTCTTCTCTTTTTTTTTAAACATTTTTCAGATAGCCGCAGTGTATTACGAACATTTCCCTTTATCTCATACTCGTTCAACGCAACGCTGTCATTTTAGTTCATCACTCCTTACAGCCCGGAGCCCCTCCCTCACACCCGCAAAACCTCCGCTTCATCTCAACTGTGCATCTGGACCGAGACGGACCGCAGACCTGTTGGAAGGACAAAAGGCATCGGGAATTATTTTATCCACCACGATTGTATTTCTTTCTGGAGTTTTTACCGGTTCAGGTTTTTTTTGTTTTTTTGCACTTTAATCGTAAGTCATAGGGACTGATCCATATATGTTTATAATAACTGTATAACAAAATATGTCTGCTTTGCAACCTTAACGGAAGTTTTTTAATTCGGTTTGTGTCTTAGGTTCCTTGAGCGGTCATGGGAAGCATTTGAGCAGTCAAGAGATTAGTTTGAAATAATATTTTAAATTCTAATTAAAATATTAAATTAAAGAAATGTCCTTACATATACAGTATTTTTTTAAATTACTTTATTGGATGTTTGTATATGTTTGGGTTTAATAAATATATGTATGTAGGTATATATATATATATGTATATGTATATATATATATATATATATATATAGACTTTATTCTTGTATATTATCTTGTCTAGACTATATATGTGTTGTAAAAATAAGTGTCATAGCCTGCTAATAGCCTGGGTCCATAAAACTGCTGTTTTAAACAGCCTGGATGAGCATTTTACCTCATGAGGTATCTCAGGTTAACAGGATGGTATCTGCTGAGGACTCCATTGTGCTTGATCTAACCATGCAGTGATGCTTCTGTCCATGGTTATACCAAGCACCTTGGAGCTCTGTGAGCGCCGATCTGCTGCCAAAATCTGCTTTGCTCCTCCATGTTGCCTGCCTTTCCTTACCGGGCCAACGTCAATGCAGTCTCTATTATACGATAACATACTGTACATGAGTGAATATTGAAGACCTACAACCCTCTAGGGAAATGGACAGATTCATTCAACACAGGCCACGGGCAACAATTGTCGAATAACACTAATAACACTACAGTAGTAACTGACGGTATTTAATGTATTTTTCTGTTTGATACAATCTAATAAAATATAACCTAAAACTCTGCTTGGACAAATGCTGAACTACATTTTTACAATAAACACTTTGGTTGTTTCTGTGAGAAGCTGACCATGTGGAAGATTGTGGATATAAGTAATAACACTAAGTGCTATACTGCTTTTATTAATTGACCGAGGCTTCTAATATCAGCTGGTAGAGGTCAAATGTTAACAGAACATGCAGTTAATTATTACTGCTGACTGCTTTATGTTACAAATAAGATGATAAAATATGAAATTCTTATTTATTCAGTCTACCTGGTCTCAGATAAAATTTATAAAAATAAACTGTTATACATTTGGGTTGTTTCTTTTTTTATATTATATCTCTATGGTATAAAAAATATGGTTTTTACATTATACTAACATGTTGAAATAATATAAGGGTGTCTCTCAGATAAGAATGTTTATATTTATTGTATCTATCTAATGTCATACTAAATTATAGACCCAGCCTTTCTTGTAGTGCATACATAGAATGTAACTATCAGGAGTCTAATTTTCTGCTTGATCATACAAGTCATAAAAATCATATTTCATAAAAAGTCAAATCATATTTAATCCATTGTAAATTATACAACAGTTGTCTTTTGTAATTAGGTTGTTTTTTGTAATACATTTGCTACCTATTATTTTTGATCACACACAGTAGAATGTTAGTTTAACATCTGTTTACTTAATACATCAATACATGTTCTCACAATAGCAACAACATTCTCACCAAAGATTTCAGCATGTTTCAAATGGTCTCCATTGCAAAATATTATCAAATAAGGTTGGAAAATGTATTATTACAGAAGGAGAGATGCTTTAAGGACATGGTAAAAGGGCAAACACACTAAATCCTTGCACCATAATTTCATAATCTACAGAAAATAAACTGATTGTCTGAATGCAAGTCACTCTTCTAAGAACCGACTGATACAGCACGAGAAAGATCCCTTTAGAGAATGGCATGAAGCAAATTAAGGATTCTCAGTTGGTGGCACATAAGCTTGCACGTAAAGATGAGTGTAGATGTCTAGGTGTCCGATTCATTGTGTACACTCAATAACTGAACACAAGCCTGGATACATGCTGTTCAAATTTATTTATTTTAGCCTGTTAGTGTGAAAATTACAAGTGCATAATGTCATAATTATTCTCTTTTTTAATTATATGCAATAAAAAAAACATTTAAAAGACTTGCCAATTAGAAGACACAACAAATGTTATTCTGCCTGCAGGAAAGAAAATAATCATTTTGGACTACTGTGGGATGAAGTATGACTTCATAGATGGTACAGCAGAATGCCCATCATTAGTTACCTCCAACATCACATATGGCTCCATGACAATATAATGCTCCTCTTAGCTATACATTTCACAAAAGGTCTAACAATACATGTCCTCTCCCAACATAAAATAATTCTAATTGTTCTGACAAAGCAGAAAACACGTAAATAATTAAACACATTTTAGACATGGCTTTTTAACGCAATACTAACTGTGCTACTTGTAAATGGGATTTATTTCATAAAATCAGACCCTTCTATAAAGATATTAAAAACAATTCTACTTATTTGTTTAGGCAAAATGTAGTCCATTTGGGTTGGCTACAAACAAATGAGATTTAGCACACTGAGATGTTTCAACATCCGTACATGGATTTCAGAACTTTTGCACCAGATTTTCAGGTTGTAAACAGTGTTGTTAACCAGGCTATATTACATCCCACAACACACAGGTATAATTATACATTCACAACATAGCCTGCAAACTGTTAAATGTCATAAATAATGAGGATTAGGTCCATGTCTGTTTAATGGGATATACATATTTTTATAACAGCCAACACCCTCCAAAATAATAGGAAATATGAAATGAGTTACTTGCAAAAACAAGGAATTTCAACACTCAATTTCAGATATCAGTGGTGAATGTAGAAACTACTGTACAACGCAATAAAATAAAAATGCCGGCCGGCACTAGTGCAAAACAATAGTGCCGGCTGTTACAAACATAAAATGTTTAGTCATTATTTGTTTACTCTGGGTTATCAGGGTGACATGTCATTGTTTTCAAGTAAAATAAGGTTGTTTCTGAGGTGTAGCAAGTGCTAATATATAGTATGTAGGCATGCTTCCCGCATGGTTGTACGGCAAGGGCAATGAAGAGACAAAAGTATCATTGTTATGTGAGGGTCGTAAGACACCATTTGCCAGTTGGAGGACGACTGGTGATCCTCAGAAGGCCATTGAATGAACCTCGCCTTTCCCACAAAGTAACACTGGGACGGACATCTTGAAATCTGGACTTTTTTTTTTTTAAAGATGTATTGCTGTCACAACATTAGAGAGACTGGCAAGCTTCAATTCAGGGAGCAGAGAGTCACATTGAAGCACAACGTTATGTTTTTGTAGTTATCTTTACCACCCACCCACCCACCCCGGTCCTGCTGATCACGAGAAACACGGACATGTCCGCAACAGCCCCTTAGTTCTTCGGTGTAGACGGCGTGGTCACAGGTTTAGCAGACAGGAAACACGGTCCGTTTATACGACATGTCCAAATATCAGCAGAAACCATTTTGCATTCAAGCTTGCTTTAAAATAAATTGCATGATGGGACACATTAGCACAGCAACATGGTTAATTTGAAGTGACACCCCCCTTCCCCAGAGATTGGCCAGTAAAATGCAAAAGACGAAACAAACATTGCTTTGGCAACGGTGTCTCTGCATTAAGGGTATCTTGGGTCAGTTTCACCAGTTAGTGCAGAGAGTATAGTTTTGCCTTAAGGGACAACTTTACTCTCACGCTGCGTGGAAGGCTCAATGACACATTGCCTTTGCATCCTATGCTCATGACCTCACCCCCCGACCACTCCACCAGGATGAATAAAAACAGCATCTTGACAGTCTGAAGGCGGTTATGAGGCTGGGCGCCATCTCGGCATTGGGTTAGATTCAAACTGCCGCCGGTTCTCTGCGAAACGCACGCCACGTCAGGCATAGATCTGCCCGGGGCCGCTCGTGTTGTCCGCGGTGGTGAGACGGTCAGGGCCGGGCTGCCGGTTTGTCTCGTTGGGCTTTACCACGCTCACGTAGTAGTCGTGGATGTCCACCTCCAGGTTCTTGGCCCTTAACGCAGCGGTGTGGAGTTTGTCCAGGAAGTCAGGCATTCCTAGCAGAGGAGTCAAACATTCTTGGGTTTGAAAAACATGGAGTTTGATGTTAAATGTTAAAGAGGTGCCTCACGTAAGAGCGTTAGAAATGTCATAGACATCAGTCAGTGAAATGCTCTGTGAGAATATCTGCCCTGGTTGATAGCTTTATTCGATAGCCCTAGTTGAGACTCTAAACCCCTGCCTACAGCAGCTTAATAATAATAATACTTTTTTTTTAAAGTAAATGTACTGTAACTGATGTAACTGCTGCAGCAAATATGCAAATTAGCCTTGACTGACTTATGACTTAGGTTCTCCTACAAGTACTGATTTAGGCCAAGACAAGCCCCATCTTAAAACATGTTTTTCGATGGTTTGCAGTCACACGTGACTATCTTGACATTGAGCTTCTTCAGTCTAAATGCCAAACCACATTAACCCAACAGCAAGAACGGGAGTTTGGCAGCTGACACGAGCGAGATTATGGACATGCCACACCAAACTGAGCATCCACTGTGGATGTATTTGGCACAAAGAACATCCCTGTGTAAATTAGGCTTACATTTTTCTTTTTTATTCAGACGGTTGCCATGAAGACAAATTATCATGATGGGTTGGTGGTAGGGATAGGACGATATTATAATTTATCGTGATAGAAATACTGACGATAATCGTATTGTGGTAAATGTCCATTATCGTGATAATCAGGAATATCCTCACATAAGTATGAATATTTTTACAATTGAATTGAAATGAAGCCATCTAGATGTATACAGACGTATTTATTAGCCTGCATCTTTCCAGCCAATCACCACCATGACTTGAAGGGCTCGGAGTGCCCGTTGCGTCGCCCACATAAAAAAGATAAATCGTAAAGATTCTTTCTTAACAAAATATAAGTTCCATTTTAAGAGATGAATAGCAATAATAGCAATTATTTTGGCCAGGATAATCGTGATATCGTGATTTTTCATATCGTCACATGCCTAGGGGGTGGCATGGCAACTCAAACACCATCTGCCTGTGGATCATTTAGCCCAATGCCAAAACAAAAATTTTATACAAAATAAATAAACTCAAAATTATATGAATCTTAGGCTAATACTCTCGTGGCTGATTAATGTATTGTAACCTCTATATTAACATATGTATGCATTGTGTGTTCTCTTGTGTGTTGATCTCTACGCTGCAACAATAGCTGCCATCTATCAATGTAAGCGGTTAATCTGCTCAAATCACTGATGACAAAGAGGCGCTCACCGCTAGACACCATCCAGCTCACACAGTAGCGGGGGAAGACCGTCTGGGGATCATCACTGTACGTCAGCAAGTAATCAAAACCGTTCTGAGAAGAAAAACAACAACTAACTCAAACCTCAGCAGCCATGACGAGAGAGGAAAAATAAATAAAATAAAAATGTAAAAGAACAACTAACTCAAACCTCAGCGACCATAACAAGAGGAATAATATTTTAAAAAAATGTTTTTTTTAAATTTTTACACAAAACTAACTAACTCAAACTTGAGCAGCCATAACAAGAGGGAAAATAAAAATAATAAGCCACCGTTTGCCACCAACCTCGTCAAAGGACTTGTGCGGGCGAATGACCATCTTAGACTGGTAGGCGTGCACCCTCACGAACTCCTGAGTTTCAGGGACGCGGGGATGCTGCACTGCCCTAAAACGACAGCATTTAAACACTGCTAAACTAACTAGGCCACGTGTCACAATGGAGATATGTGGCAAGAGATGTTCGGCCGCTGGCAGACACCTACCTGGACACGAGGATCATCAGGTTGTTCTCTACGTCGACGTCGTAGCGACGCACGTAAACATAGTCCCTCGAGTACATTGGATACTGTGTTGGGGCGGGGCAGCACACAAAGAAGGAGGGATGAAAAACTATAGTTAGTTATCGCTACGCAATGTAATATGCAAAGCAGCTTGGTATTTATTCTGCAGTTAGTGGTAATATTTCCATATGTTGTGTACATAAAGTATTTAAGCAGAATTGATGTTTTGTATCATATTGCCCATGAAATCCTTAAGTTCAAAATAAACTACTTTAAGACGTCAGCACTAAGAACAAGACAACACGCCACACTAGAGTAGGGCTGCACGATTTGACCTCAAACT
>JAODOY010000004.1:1515169-1526692 GCA_025399855.1 Forbesichthys papilliferus | reverse complement strand
AGTGTTTATTTTTTATACAGATGGCCTATCAAACAAAAGTTGATGCACATGATTTATACTGTGTTGTATAAACTACCAACAAAATAATCTTATTATTTTATTTATACACAAAGGCCTACCACATGCCTCAAAGTAACGGGATATAATATGTTTGATTAATAAATCCCAGTTTTTTTTAACTGCATGCCCTTCTCTTTGTAGATTGAACACCAAAAATATTTCTGCTGCTGTATAGGTTGAGCAAATCACAGATGGGGGATTTTTGGTATGATATTTTAAACTCATTTAGACACACATGGCTATTATTGAGACAATTTGTAATAGGTTACAGGTTATGGTGGAATAAAACTGTCATCCATTAAATTCAATCTCATTTAAAAACTGGTGAGAAATTTTTAACCTATAGCCTAGAACTACTAAAAATAATATTAATGATTAATATTCTTGTCCACTTACATTGTATTTTATTCCTTATTGGTAACCTAAAAGTAAAACATAATAAATCAACTAAGCATAAGCTGCAGTCAGTTTTTTTGTTTTGAACATGCACTTATGACCACAAAGTTAAATGGGTAGAAATCTGTTACATAAAGAGAAATTATACTAGATATTTACAACCGACGACTAATTAAACAACAGAGCATTAAATCGTGTTTAGTCTATTTTATTCAGATATATCCAACAAAGGTAAACAGTTGATAATAAAACAATGTATTCAGTACATGCAGATATCATTCTTTAGACATGGAACATAAGGGAAAATGTATTAAAGAAAAATATTACAATACCAAATTTGTACCGACCATCCCTTCATTGCGACCCCACACACACACACAAACAAAATAAACACGATAACGCAGGAAAGGAATTTCTACATATCCCTTCTGCTGCACATAACATGAACTCGATAAGTGCGCTACAGTATGTCAGGCGTCTGGCACCGACTGCAAAGTCCATGCAGCCCGACCATAGATCCTGAATCTATAGCCTACGTAGACTCGAAGGCTAAATAAATCCATATTGGCTGGTACTGCAATGCGTAATCCAAGGAGCTCCTGCCGTGTAGCCCACATGTTGTAGCCAACAGGATAATGTACCACGTTTATTTGCAGTGTATATGTAGGCCTATACCATAGGGATTGACGACCTCGGTTGTGGTAAAAAAGGACCTAAGTATATATAATAGACCTTTAAGTGCATTCAAATAGTCTAATTAAATTGTATTTGTATTATACGACTATAATGTTTAAATATGTATCGTTGTGAACCAGTCAAATTCCACAGAGGCAATATACACACACCATTTGGTTTTCTTGCCCAACTCGTGCTTGCGTCAGCTTGGACTATTTTCAAGGCCTAAAAATAACAAGGCGCACGGCGTTGCAAACCGATCGTCAAATATTTATAAACTATGTACGAATATTCTAGATATACACGCTTCTAAACACACGCGGTTGAATAACCTTTGAAAGGGGCTATTTTCACAGTGAGTCTACTCCTCCGTTGGCCTCCGGTAGGGGGAAAACAGCTTGTGACCTCTGAAGGGCGTTAAGGATCGCAGTGGACGAACGAGAAAAACAGGCCTCTGGCGCTAATTGTTCCGAGAAAAGCAGTCAACCGCAGGCAGCGCGAACTGCTTCGAGCTGCAGATGCCAGTGTTGCTGAATACATGTTCCTGTGTCGATTAGCCAAGACTATAATAACACATGTATAGGCTAATAAAATGCAACAATCACAAACACATTAACACTCCGTAGAAAGCCCGTACAGACAGATCTCACGGTGGAACGATGAAATCGCCAGGGGAATACACCAGGCCAGCGGCACAGGAAAATAAAAGCACGAAATACATGGTAGACACCCTTGAGAAACACCAGGAGACCCCTTATAACAGTGTTACTCCCTCATCATCCACTTTCTTCTTTTTGCCTTTTTCCAAACGGGTGGATTACATCTCGTTTGAATAAGCTTCACTATCTGATCAACAAAAACCTCGAAATAAGGCGAACTACAAGATGTTCACATGAAGGTAAAACGCAACCAAACGCTCCAGATAAAGCCCAATTTTCGTGATCCTGCAAAAAACGTCTCTGCTACACAACTGGTTTCTGTTGACCTTATATGGATGTGTGTGGGTGCAGCTCGTTCAATCTCAAAAGCCAGAACGCATTCTCAGATTACTCGCTAACAGCATTCTCCAGCGGCTCTGTGCAACAGACTACGTAGGCTATAATGAAACGTGAATGTTTCCATTCGGCGCCAGTCAATGTGTGTTTAGGCTTAAAAAAAAAAAGAATACACACATTATATATAGAACCACTCTGCTGTCGGATGATAGTATTCCTGACAAGTTGTGGGCAAACTGAGAAACAGACACGGATACAGCGACTGATCGAGCCTCACCCAGTTGTGGCGCAGTAACATTTTCAGCACAGTGCGCCTTTGTCTGTGAAGAAGCCATTTTGAAAGAGAACCCTTTGATCAAATGTAGCCTAGACATCACGGTCTGTGGACACAAAGGGAGGCAATGAAATGTAAAAGATATTTCTCCCCATAAGTCTAATGCTCGATGTATGTTCTCTATTGGATTACATGTTTTGAATACCTAACTGTAAGTTAATTGCAATACCAGTCAATAAACAACAAATGTACAATAGCCTACACATGTTTATAACATTAGTTAGGCTACTGGTTATGTTGGCAACATATATGCTATTTATGTTTGACGTCTCTGGCAAAAATGTTCATAATACTTACACTGGAGTTCGAAAATTCAACAAACTGGTTCAATATCCATTACCTTTTTTATTTAAAACAGCTTTCCATTGTAGTTTTAATACCGTGTAGGCTCACTGATATCTTGAAGTAGGCGAGGTTACATTTCATTGCAATCCTGTCCTCAAATGAAGAGAAGAGCTTGTTTGCATATTTACCCACAGAGAAGATGCTTGAAGATGTTCAACATATTCGCTGGTTAAGAGGCAGTGCCTAAACTGACCAAACGTTTTCAAAAGAAATGTTGTTCGTGCTAATGGATCTGTTCCTTCTCAGGAGATGCATCCCCACCCAATCTTAGTGCCATTATATGAGGATCCGAAGATGGAACTGAAAACATTCCTTCTGTTCTTGCATTTAGGCCTGTTAAATGCATTTCACCAAAATGCTAAGGTAAATACTTTCATCACAGCGTTTCCCTCAACCTGTTTCCTTTCAGGTTTAATAGTCTTTCAGAGCCATTGCGCAGACATTCTAAATGCCTGCCCTTTGGAATTATCCAGAAATGTAAATGTGCCCTTGAAGGTCAGCTAATTTTTTGAATGCCCAATGAAGAACTTTAACATGATTATAAAATAATCTCTCTGAAATAAATTACTAATTTAAATCACTAGTTTAACATTTGTAGTGCTAAACTGCCTCAAGGGCATGACAATGCACTATTGTGAGGAGTCAATCCTGTAATGTTTAGGACTAAATAGATGGGATCATAAATCAGCAGCCAAATTTAAGCACTGTTTTGAAATAGGCCAACAGTTGCCCACTGCCTCATTCCTGACATTAGATCAGTAGCCTAATTGTAAAAAAAAAAAAAAAGAAAAAAGGAATGAATTGTGCCTGCATGCCAGTGAACATATAGTTTGCTGACAGACACCATTATACTTATGACCAATTTCATGGTAGATCAATAAAGAATGTGCTGACCAATATACTTTTAATAACAGTAACTGCATGCCCAATATTTTACATCATAATTACAAAACTTAATTTTGTATAAAAAATTGAACTTACTTATTGCTAATAATCATATCTGACAAGGCCATGAAGTGGAATGCCAACAGTATGCCATTACCCATGTTCATTTCACTGTGATTTTATATAAATAACATTTCAATATCTAGAAACTGTTTATTTACATTTTGTTTCTTTTTACTGTAGAAACATAAATACTATTGTATGGGTGTGCCATGACCTAGTTAAGACAAAGATGGATTCCAGGCAGAGGAAAAAAGGTTCAAAATGTCAAAGGGATTACATCCAGAATTATATCTTCCTTCTTCTCAATCCTTTAAAGGAAGAATCATAGTTTTATCATAGTCCATGAGAGATGAGGAAATCAAGTATAAGATCCCTTTTGGAACAAAGGAAACCCATATAGGCCATTGAGTCCTGTTTCAGGAAAATGGCTGCCGAGAGCGTTCGGCCCCCTCTCTCAGCTCTCTGTTGAAGGATTCCTGATCCGTGCCTCTAATAGCTGTATGCTGAAACAGTGCTTCGCTCTGATTGGACGCCTGAGCTGCTACTGTTAACCAGCCAATTGCCCGAACACTGTTACATAGTAGACGATTTCCGAACTCCGTAAAAAAAACGGCAGTTATTCCAAAACATCAATGACAAACATAAATACCTACATGGTTAAGAAATATATATAGTCGTATATAGCCTAATGTTGTAAACGGGTACACAGTGGTTCTTCCTGAACTGGACGCTTTTGCAAAACCTGAAAACGATTAGAACGATACTTAGAAACAAGAAAACAGAATATGTCTGACCGCTAAACCACATGACTATTTGAAGTTATTTAGGCTCTAATTGTCTAGGCTGTGATCCAGGTTTTCTATTAGACCTACAGACATTGCTATTCAGTTTACATGTTGCTGCAAAATATATTAACCTAACAAGGCAAGATTGTGTTTTAAATGCATTAAATGTTACAATCCATGCTATGATTATAAAATAGGACACCCATTAACACAACTGCTGTGGCCAAAATACTTTATTATTCTTAAAACAGTTGAGAAAACATTATCCTTGTGTGTTTTCCATTTGAGTAAATACAATCGGTAGAATCGACATAACACATAAATTCGAGAATTGGTTCGAGAACAGTTGTTATAGCAGCATCTTTTAAATGGTTGTATAAGTAAAGGTTGTCCTATGAAATATATATTTATACAATATCAAGAAGCAATAATCTTAAGGGTTTTGAGAAGAACTTTGTGTCGAAAGTGCGAGCCAGGAGGTGGGCGAGCTCAGCGGTGTATTGTGGGAGAGACAGAAGCTACAGACTACAGGCACACACAATATGTGTTGGCTCTCGTCTAAAAGGAGGCAGTATTCCTCAAGCTAAATCATGTAATGTTAGCGGCGAAAGGAAAGCGATTTGTTATTTTTTTATAAGTTCAAGAAACAGCGTATGATCGGACAAACCATGTCCAAGCCAGGGGAAAGAAACAGATTAAACGAAGATCATGCCAGAAAGCAGAGTTCAAGTAAGCTGGTGCTTTTTTCCTTTCTCTAGCCTCTGTTTCGGTTACTGGGATACGATAGATCCCATTTTATTGTGGGCTACTTGGCTATGCTGTTACATTATAAGCAAAGTCAAGCATCTGTAACGCATGCTATCTAGCGATTAGGGTTTAGGGGCTAACTGCGGGACAGGGTTTCCCTCAAGGTTGGCTTTCTAACGTTGTCTGTCGTTTTCAGGTTTGTCGAACGGCATGGATAGTCATCCCGTCTGCAGTTTGGTGGAGAAACGAAGTCACCATTGGAGAAGTTACAAGTTGATTAATGACCCTGTGTTGAATAAGGGATCGCAAAAACTGTATCGCTACGATGGAAACACTTTCAGCATGCCTGTAAGCAGATCGTTTACATCCGCTTTTGCAGCCGAGGGTTAGCCTACAGTTGGAGTAAAGCGTCCACCATGATATGTTAGAATAGCGCGATTGGCTTACTTGTTTGTGTCTGTGTCTTGCACACTTTGTAGCGTATTTGTATGTGTGTGTGTGTGGCGATCTGTTTGTAGAGTGGCGACGTCAATCATCATTGCAACAAGTTAACTATTCGTGCATCCTAGTTGTGAACGGGACGGTTACACTATTGTTTCCCTTCCAGAACCATGGGTCTGTACCAGTGGATACTGTCCGAGACCCGAGAATCGGTCGTCTCTGGACGAAATATAAAGAAACGGACCTTCCCGTTCCCAAATTTAAGGTAGGCTATCACTGAGTAAGTAGCCTACGGCCGAAATACCACGGTCTTGACAACTATATTTTTTCTCCTAAGTTTTTGGGGACTGTCAGATGTGAGATAAACTAGTCAGACACACCCCCCTCGTCGATCTTTACAATGTGAAGATTGCTGAATAGTTTAACATCCAGAAGACACCATTAGGATTAATAAGATATTCGTGCACGATTGATGTGCAACTGCATTTGACTGTTGAGTGTGCATTCGTTTGCAATCCGCATTTTTGTGGAACTGTCACTAGTTATGACTCCACGTGGTATCCTATGCTGATGCGAAGCTCAAAGTTTGTGATTCCTAACATTATTTTTTCCCTAGATTGATGAATGTTACATCGGTCGAGTGCCTCCAAAGGAGGTGACATTTGCAAAGCTGAACGATAACATCAGAGAGGGATTTTTGACGGACATGTGCAAGAAATTTGGAGACCTCGAAAAAGTGGAAATTATTTACAACCCAAAAAACAAAAAGCATATGGGAATTGCCAAAGTTGTTTTTGAGAGCGTAAAATCGGCCAAGCTGGCGGTTCAGACGCTTAACAACACATCTGTCATGGGCAACATTATCCACGTGGAGCTGGACCCGAAAGGTAAATACAACTTAGTTTTTACATAATACCTATATGTCATGCATTTTACGTCGTAATCATGCAAGTAATGAAGTTATTGAAAATATTGCTAAGGCTGCAGGCAGGACTGCACATTTATGTACGTTGCCTGGTAACGTTGTCTAATTGAATTTCGTGTAGTGCTAGACTGCTCTCTCACTGGTCTAGAATAAAAGGTGCTATCGACAGTGCTAACAAAGAACACACCTATTTTTCTCATTTACAGCAACAGTTTACATGAAAACAAAATTACAAATAATGTAATATACATTATTATTTTCTTGGGAAAAAAACATGTCAGCACTGTATTATTTACTAACATAACTTGAAATGCACTTGTTGACTAAATGTGTATATTGATATTATGTATATACAGTTCATACTTCTTTACATTTGATTACATTTTGTAACAATTAAATAGATCTACCAGGTATATATATCCACGTTTAACAATATCCTCTTAAGGTGTCTTTTTATATTTATTTTTAAGCAAAGGGTGATGTAATTTTGTATAGAACAATGAATGACATTAGCAAGTTTTAACCCTCTGCACACATTTGCAACACACAAAGGCTACACTTGTTATGGAATATTACAATTCATGCATTTGTACATGTTCAAAATTAATTATGCTTTGTTTTCATAAAAAATTGCATGATTTTTATCTAGTCTACAACATTAAAAAAAAAGCTGGTTTGAGGCTCTATCATTGACCTCTTTGCTGCCATGGTTATGTTAAGTATTACAACAACACGAAGCTGTCGACAATCACAGTTCCAAGTCAGCCACTCGCCCAATTCTCACTAACGATAGCCCACTGCCCCGGCTTTCAGTCTGCGCCATACGCCATACAGTTTGACAAGTACCGGCGTCTGGTCTGAACCAACATCGCTCATAAAGGGGTCTTCCTTGCTCACTGACCGGAGGGAGAGAGGGAGCTTCTCAAGTTAACACTCATCCGGGCGTTCCAACTGTTGCTTTTTGCCTCCTGCTATTTAGGTGACAATCGCCTCAGGTACTTTCAGCTCCTGATGAACGGCAGCTACACTCCCATGACATTGCCTGTTGGTGGGGAGGAGGCCAGGGAACTGTCTCCTCGAATCCTGGCTGAAGCCCTGCTGGTGAGACCGCTACATGACATGAAAAGAAACACACATTTTGTGTTTATATTTTGACATTTTATTTATTTATTTATTTATTTTTTATGCATGGGTTACCGTCTTACAGTTCTCTCTGTTCGAGCTGATCTTTTTCGTGCGGGTTGTAGTCCGTGGATTGTTCGTAGGAGGCAGCTACATAAAGTTGTTTATCTCTGTGTTATCAGTGCAGCAGGTGGTTAAAAGCAGGTGAGCAAGGCAGGTCACCCAGCCAGGCCTGGATATCAGAAGGGGCAAGGTAGCTGAAGAGTGCCCTTTGAGCTGAAGCCCAACATAAGGTTGCTTTAGAACAAATACACCATTTAGCATTAGTTCTATTCTACAAATTGTAAAATACACCTGCCACACTGTTAAAGCCTTGAAGCTATAGAACCCTGTTGTTTTCTTAAACTTTGATAAACCTTTTTTTCATGTACCATTCTTGAGTGTGTTATAGCGCCTATAAGGAAAAGCTAAATGTTTATGAAGTGTTGGCAGCTATGGGGGGGGGGGTTATGAAGTGTTGGCAGCTATAGGGGAGGGGGTAGAGGTGGTTTATGAAGTGTTGGCAGCTATAGGGGGGGAGTAGAGGTGGTTTATGAAGTGTTGGCAGCTATGGGGGGAGTAAAGGTGGTTTATGAAGTGTTGGCAGCTATAGGGGGGGAGTAGAGAAGAGTGCCAGCCACTCGTGCATTCTTGGGAGTTTAAAACCAAACAACAATGAAACAATTGGGTATGTAACAGCGGTTCCAGCCTCAGGGCAAATCACGGCGTTTCCCTTTAAGCCCCCCACGCTGTCTCCCCGCAGGCGTGCGAGCCACTGCGCAGGCTGTCGGAGAGCAGCATGGCAGCGGCGGCGGCATCCCAGAACAGCTCATCTACGCCGCACTCCGTGGACACGGCGTACTCCAGCCTCCGGCAGGAGACCCCCCAGTCCCAGGGGACCCCCCACACCCCGCGGCAGAGCGGCACGCCCTTCTCCCAGGACTCCAGCAGCTTCTCCAGCAGGCAGTCCACGCCGGCGTACCAGCCGCCCCGCTCCGAGAGCGGCGGCTCGGGCTCCGGCACCTACAAGTCCCGGCGGCACGAGAGCAAGTTCCAGGACGCCTACAACCGCCGGCCGGAGCGTCCGCAGTACCGCAGCTCCACCTACAGGGGCACTCCCGAGCAGACCTCCTTCAAGCAGCACCAGGTGACCCCGCCCGAGCCCCCGCCGCCGCCCACGGCAACCGCCTTCACGTACACGCCCCCACCCCCCGCCACCTCTGGCTTCCAGTCGGCCTACTCCCCCTACCAGACGCCCATGCCCCCCGCTTTCCCCCCCTCGGACCCCCACTTCCACCACCAGAGGGAGGGGGAGTACCCCCCGAGACCCCCCCAGCCCCCGTCCGCCGACTTCGCGGCGCCGGCGAAGAAGGAGCGCCCGGAGACACCCCCGCCCGTCCCCGAGCCCCCGCCACCCAGGCCCGCGGCCCACCCCCCGACCACGCCCCCGCCCCCCCGGACTCCGGAGCCGGACCCGCTGTCTGCCGCGCCCCCGGCGCCCCCAACGCCCCCCACGCCGCCTCCAGATGCGGAGCGCAACAGCCTGGACTCTCGCATCGAGATGCTGCTGAAGGAGAAGCGCACCAAGCTGCCCTTCCTGGCGGAGCGCGACTCCGACACGGAGGTGCGCATGCTGGGCAGCCCCATATCCTCCTCGTCCTCGCAGCTGTCGCCCATCGGGCCCTACGCCGCGCCCCACGCCGCCGCCACCACCGCCACCACCGCCACCGCCGGGCCCCCGCGGAGTTCCCGGCCCTCCAGCACGGGCCTGGAGGACATCAGCCCAACCCCGCTGCCCGACTCGGACTCGGATGAGGAGGAGGAGGCTGCGGTGGGGGCAGAGCGGGCGCCGGTCCCCGGGGCGGCCGCCGCGATCCGCGGCGTCTCTCCGGTCCAGGATAAGAGGAGCTCCGCCGCCGACCTCGACGATGGTCACCTGGGAAACCACAAGCCCGCTGACAACATGGATACGGTAAGACAGACCCCCTCGCCGGGACCGGGATTATTTACGAGGGTCAGAATAGAATATAAACATTTTGATAATTGTTTTATAGCCAGAATGTGTACACCAAAATTATACACATTATTATTTTTGGCTGCTAGATTATGGAAAAAAGTAATAATCATGATTATTTTGGTCAGTATGGAAATTAACGATTATCACGATTACTCATTGACTTTGGAATGGTGTTTATGGTGTTTTGCATTTACTGCACAACAACAATGCAAGAGAAACACATCTACAGTCAAAACACCTTCAACTGTCAATTTCCCTTAATATGTTCCTTGTTGATTTTTCACTTTCACCCCTCTCGGGGAATGACACGCATGAGTGCATGTCCGTGTCATTCAGAACACAAGAATTTAGTTGCAAAATGTATGTAATCGAGAAAAAAATATTTTTGCAAATATTATTTTGCACGCTGCAAAATAATATTTTTTTCTCGATTACATTATTTTTGTGATTGTTAGGAGACAATTTTTAGATCACTATACAAATTGTATTATTTGCCCAGCCCTATGTTCATTCATGTTTTATAGATTTATATAAATCCTTTTGCATGTTTTTATGTATGAGACATTATTTCACAATTTCTAGTATTATTGTAATTGAATAACTATGGCTCATCTGAGAATGTGTCCTGCACTGGCCTTTTAAGTGCAGCTGGAGACTTTTATGGCCGTTCAAGAGAACAAATTTTTTGGTGATTGTGTCGTTATAGCTTTCCCTTTGGTTTCTGCTCCATTGTAAAGGATATCCTGGCTTCACCAACTGAAGCAACATAACGATCATTCATGTTGACAGATTTATATATGATGATAGTTTGACATGTTCTCAGTTACAACCCCCCCCCCCCCTACAGACACACACACACACACATCCCTACCTTTTATGACATTTTATTCATCCTTTTGTTATGGAATTATAAGATACGGGTATGTAAATTAGAGCTGTAACTATCCCTGACAGCTAAAGTACTGTGAAACAACTCTTGGTATATATGGTATATTTATTCAGCCAATGCAAGCTTTTAAGTAAGTAGAGTAGTCTACCTCAGACCCAAGTGTTTTGATGAACACGAGGGTTGATCTTGACATGATCATATTTCTAGACTTTGCATTGTTTTTCAAATGTAATTCTGCTCTTGGGGAGCAGAATACTCTCATTTCCTCTTTCTCAAACTTACACAACACACTGACAAGGAGGATAGGCAGTCTGGCGGTTTGCCCCATTCAGCAGCAGCAGCGCCACGCTTCCTGCTCTGGTGAAGCCTGCTTGTCAGGATTGGCCACGGCACTGTTGCTCTCACGTTTCACCGTATCACAAAGTAAACGCTACAAACTGGTCATTTATGGGCGAAGTAAACCTCTCCCGTGTTCACTCTGTTTGGTTTAATTTCGTACCGGTCGTGACAGAGGTGCATTGATTAATCATGTCCTCGATGAAGGTCTGCATGACATGTTCTACCAGATTGAAACCTGATTTTGACAGTTTAAAGCTGTCATTTGGCATGTTTAAACAACGGCTTTTTTTCAAAGAAGTCACAGGTCAGCTTAGTTTGATATATTAAACTTTGAACCTGAGAAGTCTCTGAATGGCTTGAATGATTAACAAGTATAACACCATTACACACTGTGTTGTCCTGACTAGTCGCACTGGATCTTTAGTCGCACTTGAAAAAAACATTTATTTAGAGGGGAAAAAAGAAA
>JAODOY010000004.1:1453883-1477565 GCA_025399855.1 Forbesichthys papilliferus | reverse complement strand
CTTCAGGCTCACATCCATTTTGTCAGGGCCGCAAGAAGGCCAGAAGTGCCGCATCATTGCCTGATGTGGCCCACATCTGTCTGTTATCTGGGTCCCGAGCATGATCAATCTACTAACTGGGCAGTTTGCGTCGTCCAGTGCTTTTTATTGTCATCTTGCGTGCTGGTGTTATTTTCGAATGGATACCGTTGCCGAAAGTATAGGCTACACCAGCGGCGAATTTCGTGTTTTTTGGAGAAACAATATGCGCGTTTACAATGTATGGAACAGTTGCCTACTCGGTCCAAAACATATATTTCCAATAAATCACACGAGGATACGTTTTCGTACTTTCTCTTTACAGCAACACGTTTGGTTAAATATCAAGTGTGTGTTTTTTATTTATTTATTTATTTATAAAAAAAATGTTTGTTAGATACATAATATAAATATTTAGGCTTCGCCTATAATATGTATTATATATAATAATAACGCGGGCCTATATTTGGTCAGAATATCATCTTCGTGACCCACCTCCCACATCAAGTTGTTGTTCTTAAACAGGTCCACGTGTTCGGGCGACAGCACCCGGCCAGTGAAGGGTCCCATCTCGGTGCCAGCCTTGATCCAGGTCTTGGAGAAGATGCCCAGGCCTTCTCCCGGGATGGAGCTTTGGGCGATGACCACTTCACTGGGCAGTACGAGACTGGAGAGCTTCTGCACCTCTGAAAGTGATTAAATGAATATACTGAAACTCGTAAACGAATAGGATAATGCCTTTTAGAAACATGTACAGGCCTGCTTAAAACACTGATGTTAGGATTTGTATTTTTAATAGCAAGTTAAACCAAAGTGAAGTTATTTTTGATTTGACAGTTAAATTAAAAATCCGTTTAAAATAATATTACAATTATTGTAAAAAATATAATAATTATTATTATTAACAAATAATAATAATACTTTATTTTTTATCAGCGATCGTGAGATATTTAGGGGTAAATGGAATTCTAAGCTTATTCTCACTATTTTGGATTTAGTACAAAATAAAAATGATTAAGTAAATGGATTTGATTTTATTCACAAAATATTAACCTACAGCTTATCCCCGTTTAATTCGATTAAGTAACTGGGTGGACGTTTTTGTTGCTAGAAAAAAACTCCTCGGTAAGCATTTTACTCGCATTCAGAGTGCAAAAGAATAAAACCTCCTGCGCTCCTTTAATGTTGATATCAAAGGAAAAGTTTATTCGAGACGTCGAAAAGAGCGGCAGAATGGGGTTAAATGGTCCCACGTTGCATAGCGTCCAACAATTTGTCATGCTTCAGATGTGATATTCATTAAACCATACTGGAAAAAGAAACGGCTAATTCCAAATTCATTATCCTTTTAAGAAGTTTGTAGCAATACATTTGCACTGAATGCAACGAGAACTTGTTTAAAAGACCCAGGAATTTCTCAAACAAAAAAATGGAAAGGCGATTAGATGGTTGACATGCCATGAATGGCATTAGAATTAGGCTTCACGGCACATTATGCGAGAAACAGCAATCTTTTAAAAAGCACAGAAAGAATAAGGCTCCGGAGCCCATAGATGCCAAGAGGACTGTCCGGAGATTGATGAATGCAGGGTAAAAAAACCCAAGGGCACCTCAAAGAAAGGGAACCTTTCACTCCTCGAGGTTTAAGTAGAAACTTTCCCAGGTCAAGCACAAAGTTAACCTAATGAATTTAAAACCCGTCGTGTTTCAATCAGCCGCCGTTACACGCCTCCACAGTGTGCAGGACGCCGGACCAAACGGGATTTATACATGCATGAAACGGCTCGAAATTAAAACAGAAAAACGCGAGAAATGTGGGAAATAGGCAAAAGGTAAGTCGTAGAACTCATGGGAACTAAAACTACTGAGTGTAAGAAAAGATCCCACGATGTCAGACGTATACATCCTTAGCTCAACACCCACGCTAACAGGGTCAATGGAATCTGCTTTATGTTGAGTTGGTATTACTAAAAAGAGGAGTAGGATGCCTTCTGGTATTTTTATAAATACCCAATCTCTTTTTAGTGGAAAAAATACAAACAATCAAACAGAGAAAGAACCACAAATGCCGTTCAACAGGTCTGGACGCATTTGAATGTATAGCGGCTATACGTTTTAAACAATTCCAAAATAATGAAATCCGTGACCAAAGCAAGGCAACCTTTACAAACGTAACGCAAACTTAGCAAAAGTTGTTATTCGCATAATTGTCAACTCACTGTTCTCGAAAACGAGCCGTAGAAGCTAAAACCTCAGTCCTATAAAACACACCTGTATAAAACCCCTATGGAAAACCATAAACTGGGAAAAGCGACTCACCTCCCACGAACGACTGTGCCAGCACCTCTGCGGTGAACGCGGTCTTGGGACTAACGGAGCACTGTCTCTCCTCGGCCAGGTGTTCCCCCAGCACGTTCCTCCAGCGGCCGTACAGGAAGCTGTGGAGGATGTCCGAGGTAATGATGTCCGACAGCGACCGGCCTCCCGGACACTTAAATCCCGCCTTGATCTGCAGCGCTTCGGCCGGCAGCACGGAGCCCATAGTGTAGCCGAACGAGGGGTTTTTACGCGCGTACTCGAGAGCGCGCGCGCGCGTGTGTGTGTGTTTGTGGAGAGAGGGGGTGTAAATTTCGCCTATGTGGTCAACTCCGTCTGCGTCTCCGCTTGGCTTGTTAGAGAGTGCCGCGGAATGGGCTGGAGAGGGTCTTTTATAAGTGGCTGGTGTGACCCCCTGTCTAATTACCTATTAATGACACTCCCCTCGCGGCGGACCTGCCTGCCCCAGCGCGCTCAGCCCTCGCCATCTCCGTGTGAGCGTAGGGGTGTGTGTGCGTGTGCGTGTGTGCGTGTGTGCGCGAGTATATATGGGTGATTGCGTATAGAGAACTGGCTATGTGTGTATTCAAAGAGAAAAACAGATTTTTTTTTGTGTGTGTTTTCATAGCGCGCAAAATATGACTAGCATGTTCAGAATCTGCCCATGGCCAATATCTGTCAACAGTTTATTATTTTTACTATCGTAATTTATTAACATTATTGTAAGCTGTCTTGAAAAGGGAGACTAATCAACATATTCTACTCGTACCGGTCTAAAAACGTGTTAAAATAAATATTTATCAGACAATATGTGTATCGTTAAGTTTATCAAAAGTTGCGGGTATAGGCTAGTAAAATAGCCCCACAACTTATTAAAAGGAATACCCTTTTACTAAACGTGCTTCCGATTTTCCATGGTCTTCAGAGTCCATGTGAAAATACAAAGTAACGGGCAGACTCGTTTTTAAAGTTTGTCAACATAATTAGGTCATCGGGTCTGGGAGTCTGCTCCAATGTTTTTTCTCAGGCATTTCGTATTCATGTGGTGGCAATATTAATTTTTGTGAAGAGTTAGCGCGGGAATAACAGAATAGAAACAAACTCAACATGCCGATCCGCGCTTTGTCTCCAGTGCGTAAAAATGCAAAGCTGGTTTGACGTGGTTCACTTTTGCAGCCCTTGTTGAGGTAAGCGGTTTAATATTCATGGCTGTTCTTCAACCCCCGGTATTGTGACAACGTTTAGATGAGTATATACGGCCCCTTTCTTCTGAATAGGCCCACTGCTCTGTTTTTTCCTCTCTCTCGCCTATTTTTCGGGTTTGATGGACTGGGGCTAAATGGGCAGTTTTCCTTCTTTTCCAGCAGAGAGGACATCTTTATTCCATCCCCGGCTCGCGGGTTTCCTATTCAGCCCCTCTCCGGGTAATGTCAGGGCCCTGAAAAGTGCTGCAAATCAATCTTTCATGGTGTTTTGAGGGCAATTTGACATCCATGCACTTGTCTTTCACTCCAACAACTACAAGGGGATTGACCAGGGGTGGGGGAAGTGGGCGAGTTATACTCTCTGGACGAATATGGACTGTGGCAACGCACTGGCAAAGAAGATATGTGCACGTAAATACAATAGCGGAGGTTTGCGCGCACACACACACACACACAGAGAAAACGCAAGGTGAGTGACAGCGCACGTAAAAAGATTATGGCCAAACAGCTGCTTTTTATGATCGCGCCCCTCCCACACTGGTCTCCCTTTCCCAAATGAAAAGTCTCTTCCCATTGAATTCGATTCTTTCTCATCTAGATTGATTTACATTTATTGCATTCATTGCACAAATCCCAACTAAATAGCGGGGCCGGTGTGGTGTGGCCCCTCTTTATTAAAGAGGAATTAAATGAATTGAATTGGGGTAACGCATGAATTTGATTTGCCTATTTATGCATTAACCTCCGGTATTATTTCAAGCTAGTAAAGCCGCGGGCATGTCAGCAATAGCAAATCACCCTGCTTAACGTTCTATTGTAAAACAATTTAAACTATTATTGTCCATTTAAAGCTTATCAATTTCGTGTGGATGATTGACAATTATTGCACAAAGAATGTGGTAATTGTCTTATTTCAAAGAGTTGGTGGGAAACTATCAAAGAAAAGCATTTGATTATGAATAAATAGCAGGTCTTAACATTTTTGAAGCTTACAACCAAAAACGGACTAGGATAACTTATTTTCTTTAAAAAAAATAAAAAATTCTTAACACCAGAATAGGCTATAAAATACAAAAATAATTAGGCTACCCTAAAAATACAAGTTACATGCATAATTTATTTAATTGTTTTTTGCTCTTTTTTTTGTTGCATTTTTAGAAAATTCGTAAGACAAATTGTTGGTTATTCAATATCTTATCTATATAAAATTAACGTTCTTAGGCTACTCTGTGATTAGCGTGACATTAAGAATCAGAGCACTTTCTTGCAAGTCTATTATTTGCAGAATATCTGCCTCAGCATGCCTGTTAAATATCGATTACCCTTTTGAGACTATATATAGCAACAACACACATCCATCACAATATTTTCCATATTTCCCACATCCTGGACAAAAACAGCAAAAATAAACCCCTTCTAAATAAATGGCAAACTGGCTGCTGACTCTGGTCCGGGGGTGAACGGTAACTTGTAACTCCTTGCACGGCAGCTGGGTTCCCCAATCAGAGCGTTCTCCAGAGACCGTGTCTACGGCCCATTAAAAAGAGATTAAGGTATTAAGGTAGCTGGATATTGTAGACCATCTTATATGTCGTCAAGGTGAGAGGTTCGACCCCTCCCGACGGGCTTTTCCCTGCGTTATATAAGCGATAGACAATTAACAGGACACCCGATTCATTAAATTGTGTGTAGTTTGGGGGTTGCGCGCATTTTTTATTTGTATTCTTATTTTGATTACAGGGTTAATTCAATTTACTGTGTTTGTATGTGTACTTGTGTGTTTGCGTTAACTTTAGGCTATGCTTATCCAAGAAAGATCAATAAAGCTCGCCGAATCGTCTATATTGCCACAGAGAGGGGCTATTGAAGATTTAAACGAGCCATAACAAATATCACACAATGCATTACATTTGACTGGTGTCATAATTTTTTACTGAATAGATCAAACTAAACAAAATAATCCTAAATAACGGGACATTGTAATGGGTATTCCCCATAATCTGCAGTAGGTTATCAAACTACCTCTAAATTTACCTAGTTGGTGGTAAAGAAACGAACGTTTTGTCCAATCCGATACATCAATAAATCTCATAGTTATTATACACCTGCCCTTTCAAATCGTATATGGAATTATTCCAGCGCTCGAGTACAGGCGCATTGTTGATGTAGCCTACGCCTACAACATTATGCTCCTGTTTACTCTTATGAACCAGGCCCTTTTACGACAGGGCCACAATAGACCACCGGGTCAGAATGACCCTATGGGCACCAGGACAGTGAAGGGGAGGCGCGGATTTGGAAACAGCTGCGCGTCATCAAAAGAACCCAGAACGCGCACAGCGAGCGGCACGAGGACCCCTGCTGAGAGCAGCGCGAGATGACCAAGCTGTTTGCTTTATGCGGCACGTGACTCGGAACGGCGGCTTACCGCAAGCACGCGCGTATCGTGGAAAGGTCTGGCGCACTTCGGACGCTTCAATAGTAGGCATATTCGGTCTATTAAAGAATAATGTACTGTCTATTAAAGAATAATGTATGTACTGTGGATTACAATATATTGCAATCCACAGTACTGTATTAAAGAATAATGCATGTACTGTGGATTACAATAGAACATATAACGAGTTGCCTAATTGCTTGAATAGTAGGCATATGCTGTCTATTAAAGAATAATGTACTGTGGATTACAATAGAATATATAATGAGTTGCCTAATTGGGGAAAGAGTAGCCTTATTGTCTAATCATTAAGATTAAATTAATTGATGAAGACAGAAATAAACATAAATCAACTCCTACAGTGCAAGCATTCAATGTTTTATAAATAATGTACATTCACAAAAATTAGACTGACTTAAATTTAACAAATAAACCCTTTACCTACATTTCAATATTATGCCAGACTGGGCCTATAGCCATATGGTTTTTATTTATATATTTTTTGGGGAAAATCAAATGCAAACCATAGGATTTATGTTTCAGGGCCAATTCAAACCTAATTTTAAATGACAACTATTAAAACATTCAACTGCTCACATTTTACATTGTTTAAACCCAAAGGTCAGCTGAGCTATCCAATATGACTCCATATTATTATGAACCTGTTTATGCCTTTCTACATGAAGCCGTAAATAATGTACCAGGGCATGTAACATTATGAAATATCTTAGGTACTCAACCACAAGAGATGCTTGCGGAAAACCCCATTTTAATTTGTCAGTGAGCTAGAGAAAATGTGTATAAAACATCAAAACATACAATTGACCTATATATTGTATAAAATATATAATCTATTAGTATATACATACACAATAGAATATCTCCTATAAGCATATTCTTAAGTAAACAACCATAATTAACATTTTGTATGAGATTGTAACCAAAGCAAGGTAATCTGAAACTTGTCAAAAGAAATACAGAATCTTAAAATGGTCCACAATAAGGTAGTGTTGATGTTTTTAATACACCGTTATGTACACAAGGGGAAAAAGAAACACACACACCAAAATTAGACATCTCAAAATTAAATCCCTTTTCATTAATAACTGCAGTTAATACTAGAATATTTTTTCCCATAATGGAAGTATATTAGGCCACACAAAATAGAAAAAAAAAAAGAAAAATGTACTTAAAAAGTGATATAATCATTAGGACAGAGTCCAAAACACTACCACCCCTCCCCCCACAGTGACGATTCAATGGGCCAATAGGTACCAGAAGAGACAACGTTTTGATCATAAAACATAAAATATTAAAACGACTACAATTAATTTTAACACAGGTAGAATTTCAGAGGCTTGGCAGTCTTGAATAGTTTATACAGAACAGACAAGAATCTAGCACTTTCCATTTTATAGCAAGATGCAACATCAAATTTCAAATGACACATTCACAATCTTTTTATATTTTCAGTTAGAAAACAAGAGAAAAAGAGGGACATATTCCTGCGATAATGACTAAAGAAAAACAAAAAACAATTGATTTTCTATATATATATTCATGTATATTTTTAAATAAACAATTTAGTCAAATATCTGAGCATATATACACAGTTTTACAAGATAGCAAAGGCAAAAATAAAACAAATAAAACTCAAATCTATATGCAACATCCCCCAGTTCTATCAGATCATCATAATAAATTATCCATTACATTTATGTCAAAAAAATACATCTAAAAACTACAAGTTAAAAAGTGTCAAAATATTAGAAAATTCGTATTTGTTTCAAAAAGAAATAAGATATTGCACCTTTTCTTTAACCAGAGTACAATAAAATGACCATGAGGAACATTATACAATGCACAAAAAGGAATTAATTGCGGAATTGACTGCCATATGCAACAACACTCCATTTCCTTAACAAAACATCACAGTTTAATTTCACTGAATTATGCCAAAGGACAACAAAGCAAACATTTTATACACTCTTTAAACATTTGATGACATAACAAATAGGTATTCAAGACTGCTAAGCCCACAATATTTTTTTATTGCAACAGAACTAGAAAAAATAGATTATATTGTATTTGCATTTGAAATGTTACAACTCCTGGGTTCATTTTGGCGGAATAATCTGAATTAAAACAAAATACGAGAAAAGACAATATAGAAAAAAACAAAAACAGTTCTCAAGTTCAAAAAGGGACCCCAGATATTGTCCATTCAATATAACAATATATTTAAGTATTTAGTAACATATAAAGGTTCCTGATTTAGAAATATTCTTTTATTATATAAGTAATTCTACAGCTAGTGTTTCTCACTAAGAAAAAAAGTCTTTCAAGGCGTTGCAAATCTAGAAACCTGTTACAAAAGGTTTGTTTTCATCCTCTCAGAGATTCAAGTCTAAAGGGCATCTTTCAATGATCCTGCAAAAGGAGGAGAGGACCTCATTAAACAAAAGAAATATTTAAAAGGTATATTAAGTATCTACGGCGAAAGATAGGGTGCTCAATCAAGAGCTCTACCCCCTCCCCACAACAAACACACACACACTGGAAACTCATTGCCACGGTTGGGTACAGTGTGGTGCGGTCTGCACCATTTTGTTTGCGTTACCATTTACAGAGGCTGCGTAGCAACACCGGGTTATTCTTTTAGCACGCACACAGCTAGCCTACCGCCTACTAAGAAACGCAGTGGCAGACAGGTGCGTGTTCAGGGGGCGTGTTCAAGGGGTGTGTTCAGGGGGCGTGTTCAGGGAGTGCACGCGCCTCTGCTCCTCACCTGCAGGCTGTGGGCCTGGGCCTGTGGCGCCCCCTGCTGGCTGTAGTAGGCCACAGGCTGCCTGTAGTAATCCACCCAGGCACTGTAGTCGGCAGTGGAGCTCTGCTGGTTCCCAGGAGCCGCTGCCACGCCCTGGCCTGGGGAGGGGAGGGGGAAGGAGGGGGGGGGTACGGTGAGTAGGTGCACACGCACTAGGGCTGGGCAATATACCGGTGTGTGTATCTGAATTTTTTCAAAAGAGATACACGATTAGACAATATCGTTTATAGCGATAGTTATATTATGCATTTATTCATTACTTTTTTGATTTGATAGTCTCTCCCTCCATGACTGCACTTAGTGCGTCCAGTGTCAAAGGGGAGGAGACACCAGAGAAAGCTAACGTGTCAATGACTGTCGCTAAAAATAAAAAAAATGTCACATTTCCATCAGGTTTCCTGTTTTTTTCTTTATGCCTGAAGATTTATCCCACTTTATAAAAAATACCGATATATGTTGCGTTTCTGTATTCAACCTAAATATATTGGGATATTATTTTTGGTCCATATCGCCCAGCCCTAACACACACACGTGCTGCCTCAGACACACACACTCACCCCACTTGCTGTACTCTGAGCTCTGTGCCTGGGTCTGCTGGCCTGCTGACAGGGGCAGAAGATACAGAGGCACTTAGCACATATACACACACACACACACATATACGATCCAGTTTGTTCAGTCCTGATACAGATACCGGAACTTTGGGTATCGGACGATACCGATTACTGATCCAATTCCAGTGTAAAATTTAGTTGCAAGTTAATTTGCAAAGTAAATGACAGCCGATCATTATTTTAGGACTTAGATGCATTTTAGAAACCTGCTGCTGATAGTGTGGCCTGGGTAGGTTAGACATGGCTGATGCTTGACAGTAGACCTACGCGTGTAAATTCATTTAACTGGTTTAGCCCTATGGATCGGTTACAACTGTCCAATTGTCACCGATACCAATCCAGCTATTTAAGTCAGTATCAGACGGATTTCCGATTTCAGTATCGTATCAGTGCAATCTAGATATTTACCATTTTATTTTGTGTACAATGCGTATACGTGTTTCGACACGTGGATTGTAACAATACATAGACATTTTGTTTACACAAAGTCAAGTGGAGGTGTTTTCCATGTGGCTTGCACACGAGTCAGGAGCAGGAGCCTTGGTAACGAGCAACCACCGTCGGCCCTCACAAAAAATATTGCGATAAAACTCAAAAACATACAATTTTAGAAAGACGAAAACTAAGGACATTTACTCTATAATTCTATTCTAGTTAGTTTTGCAACCAGATAATACAGTTTAAGTTAGAATTTTTCTGTGATGCCTCGTTTTTTATTTTTATTTCAGTTAAAGACAATGTTTTCTTCCTCC
This sequence comes from Forbesichthys papilliferus, assembly GCA_025399855.1. Taxonomy (NCBI): domain Eukaryota; kingdom Metazoa; phylum Chordata; class Actinopteri; order Percopsiformes; family Amblyopsidae; genus Forbesichthys; species Forbesichthys papilliferus. The sequence goes on along the minus strand of JAODOY010000004.1, from coordinate 1,467,396 downwards.
ACCTAGTTTTCGTTATTTCGTTTATTTTTGTTTACAATTATAACCTTGGGATGCATTGATGAGAGATCCACTGAATTTGACAGTGGCGCTTTACATTTAAAGGTTCAGCAAGCAATTGTAATCCAATCTACTAGCAACCGGTTCAGTGTTTGTAAATATGAGGGGTGGGAGCTGAGGGATCACTGAAGAGTTGTAATAATCTTTCATCCAACATCGCTGACTCCACCTTTAAAATAAAAAACAGTGTTGCCACTGGCAACACATCTACTGCAGCACATCAAACGGAGTGACAGGTAAACCACCGGCCCCGCCCCCTCTCTTCCTGTGAGTGACAACACTTGCCTAGCTTCTTGTAATACTGCTCCCATTCCATCTGGCCCGTCTGGGGTCCATTGTGACCTGAGACACACACACACACACACACACACACACACACACACACACACACACACACACACACACACAGAATGATTGACAGTCCTGTCGCAAAACAAATGAGGATATCAGAATTTTGGCATCGACTTGGTACGGAAGTATCGGTTGTCATGACATCCCTTCAGACAAGGGAGGGGAAACACTGCTCTGTACGGGGCACACTAGGACTGGGCGATATATCGGTGTATCAGAATTTTTTCAAAAGAGATATACAATTAGACAATATAGTTTATATCGATATAGTTATATTATGGATTTATTCATGCCTTTTTTGATTTGTTCATCTCTCCCTCCATGAATCCATTTAGTGCGTTCAGAGTGTCAAAGGGGCGGAGACACCAGAGAAAGCTCACATGTCAATTAATAAAAAATAATGTCACATTTCTGTTGGGTTTCCTGTTTTTTTCTATATGCCTGAACATTTATCCCACTTTATAGAAAATACCGATATATATCGCGTATCGGTATTCAACCTAAATATATCGGGATATCATTTTTGGTCCATATCGCCCAGCCCTAAAACACACACACAGGCTGTAAATTAACATTTCAAGCTGAAGACAAGCCTCAACTCCCCCCAATAAAATTACAACCTATTGACGACTTTGAAGAATCACTAGAGAACTGATAAAGTAAACCGAGTGCCTCCCCCGCCCTCCACCCGGGCGTTACTACGGCGACGTGTGGACTCACTGTGCTCCTGCTGGGCCTGAGGCTGCCATATCTGGAACGTGGTGCCCCAGCCTCCTGCTCCCCCAGCACCTCCTCCACCTCCTGCTCCTCCTCGGTCCCCGCCGGACATGAAGGTCTGTGGGCCGCTGTGGAGGGGACGGGGAGGAAGGGCGCTCTGTTATCAGTACGGGGCGGGCGGTGCTCAAGCTCCAGGCACCACCGACATGAGAGGTCCACATTCAGATCAATTGACTAGTTGGGCCAAAACACTTCTAGACAGTAGGTGTGATCAGGTATGCATTTAATGTGTAGCTACTCAATTCTGGGCTTGTTTTCTTCTATTATTATTATTATTATTATTATTATTATTATTATTATTATAACGCCCCCCCTACCTGAAAGAACTACTCTCTCCTCAAACCTCAATGATCACTCCGCTCAGCGAACTCACACCACCTCCTTATCCCCAGGACTAAGCTTAGCACCATGGGTGACCAGGCCTTCTGCTCTGCTGCTACTCAGATCTGGAATGCCCTCCTCAACTTCCTAAGGGCACCCCAGACTGTTGAGACTGTTTAGTCTGAAAACATTTTTATTTACTAGAGCTTATGATTTTTAAACTAACTTGCTATTCTTTATTTTGTAATTATTTCTTTTTTAAATCCGTTTACTGATATTTTTACAGTGCTTATGAGTTTACATTGTAGCATTGTAGTTTACATTGGAGCTTTTTTTAAATGTGAAGTGCATTACAAATTAAATGTATTTGTCTACCACTCTTGATTTAAAAAAAGGACCACTGCACAGTAGCCTTGGCTATAAACCCTGCATGAAACACATCAGTTCCAGATTAATGTGACCTGTGTGAACTGGATCTCTCGTCAAAACACCGCACCGACTTAAGTAATCATTTACATCGTATTCGCTTTGCTGGCAGGTCTGCAGTTATTTGCACAACGACGGCGTGTTAATGGGTAATGTATGCTGTCGAAGGTATAATCGAGTCAGCCTTGATGACACGCTGCTACCATAACAAAATGTTGCTGGCATACAATGATGGCACAAAAAATAAAAAGAAGAAAAAAAAGAAAAATAAAAAACGTGAAGCTGAATCATACTTCATCTAGTTAGCAGTATTTATTAATAAAACTCACTGTTGTGGTGGGGTGGTCGGTGCTTGACTGAAGGGACTAAGGCCGAAGCTGCCATTCCCCCCCATCCCTGGAGCCTGGAGAGAGACAGACAGACAGACAGACACACACACACACACAGATAGAGGGTGAGAAACAGAAAAGTAAAACTAATTTATTGCAACAATACACAACCAATCAAGACGAAAACAAAATCACGTTATTAAAATGTTTATTTCACCCTCGAGAAAGACAGACAACGAAAAAGAGAAAGATGAGAGAATGAAAAAAACGAGAGAATAAAATGGAGAGATCGGAGGAGAGAGAGACCACACTTGTGCCTTAAAATAAAAGAGGTGTGTGTGTGTGTGTGTGTGTGGGGGGGGGGGGGGGGGCGGCACCCAAAAGGCAGGGGCAGAGGTCAGCAGCGGGCGCTGGTCCACTCCATTAAGCCCATTTGATGGATACTTCACGTTTAACCCCGCGGTCTGCCTGACGCAGCGCTGCGACATGTGCACTCATGAATATCAGGCCAGACAATAGGTTTGTTGGGGGGGGACCACCTACCCCAATCCTCTCATCGATCAGCTGGCGGGCCTTGTCCAGCTGCTGAGGGGTGCCCCGGAGGGAGAAAATGCGTACGTTGGGGTCCGTGTTGGGCGGAGGGTTCCTCTGGAGCTCTACATGGGCGCGGGACTGCTCCTTGATGTTCTTGATGGTCTCGCCTCCTGCACGCACGCCAACACACACACACATCAGCCTCCACACCAACACACACAGCTGCACGCCGTATCACGCCACGCCAATCAAAATACCGTCTCCGGGTAACCAGCGATACATTGCCCCAGAAGGCCCCGATAAGAGTATTGGTGCGGTCCGAGTCTGTTCCGGATATGATAACGTGCTCCCTGACACACGGGAGTCACCGTCACACCACCCTTTAGTCTCACAGAGCCAACCTTTAGGTGCGGAAAGCTTGGGACACGGCGCCAGCTAACTGAGTCGAGAAGCGCCTTCTGATTGACTCATGACTACAAACTGCGTGTTTATGTTCCCATTTACGGAGCCAGGGCTGTGTCGAAGTACAGAGTTAAGCTAGCGAAATGCAAGGAGACATTTGGTGACTTTGATACAAAGTGTATTAGCTTACAATAGCTGACTACCTTCAAGCTCAGCATCACATTACAGTTCGAGCAGGAGGCCGTTTAAAAGAGGCCTGGTCTCGCCCTTAAGAGCAAACAGTCTGGAGTGCACATACACACACGGCAACCGGTGACAGTGTTGCTAACACACAAGCTAGCAGGTCACGTTAGCTGAACACATCTCCACCATTGGGCCTTAACAGCCGTGCAAATTGAGACAACAAAGAACACACACACACACACACACACACACACACACAGGTGCCTGTGTGCCGACGTGTGTACGGGCCAAATAAAACCAACAGACAGATGAAACGTGGCCGCCAGGGAGAGAAAAAAGGGGTGAAATTGAAGCGTATCCTCCGTGGCAGGCCATCGTTTGTCTCCTGTAGTGTCCCCCCCTCCCGTCTCCGGGGAAGGACCCGACCCCATGCCCACTATTTCGGAGAGGGTTGCTTCCCGAGGAGGTGGGTGTGGAGGAGGTTTAGGGGGTACACCGGGGCTGTCCCAACATTAATTACACATTTGTTCACTGGTGGTTGACACCGATGACCTCGGACGACCTCCGAGTGAAAACGCTCATCAAGACCCCCCCCCCCACCCCCGCCCGCCCCGCCACCGCCAATAGACTGCACATGGGCCATTAACCCATTGTCAACCAAATTAAACTTCTGCCTTAATGAAGCCATTATGAGCTCCTCTAGTCAGACGGACCAGAGCAATGAAGAGCGCGGCCATTCACTTCATGGACTGGCCTTTTGGCGGAGCCAGATAATACGGGCATTATTGATGAGACTGGTTTAGTGGGCCGCTGTGAAAAGACGTGGTGGACACAAAAGTGCAACTGGTGACCGTATTCGTTTTGGGGAAGGCGGGGGGGAGCATGTTAGCAACTGCAGCAGTGGGAAATGCACCGGGGCCTCGAGTGGAAATGAGTTATTAAAAACAGGGATTTTAAGAACAAAGGTGTATGAAACGTTCCACACAAGCAGCGTAGTTAACCTCCCGTCCCGTTTCTGCGCTGGTGGAAAAACCTCTCCGGTTAATACCTCGTTCCCCCCCCCCCCCCTCCCCGGAGATATCTGACTAGTTCACACAAAACATAACATAGATGGCGACTGTAAAATGTCGCCATCGGTGCGAGGAGACGTTTGCAGCAGTTCTATCCGATGCCCCCGCAGCTACGGGGCCACTGTTGGGGGGGCCTGTTAAAGTCAGAGCCGATCGGTGGGTGGCTTAGTCAACAGGCACGCACGCACACACACACACACACACACACAGAGGGGTCAGGACAGGGGGCCAACGGGCTGCATATGGCATCGTAAAGATATTAATCATGGCGCTCCTTAAGAGACAGGCTGACAGCGACCAGACCCACCGCCATCCACACCATATTGGCCCAGTTCATATGCTAATGCTGGGGGGGAGGGGCAACGCAACGCCCCTGGTTTATTTGTTTCCCCTCGGCCCACTGCACGCACAAAAGCCCCTTGACATTTCTATTGCCGTGTTTTTATCTTAGGTAAAGAGGGGGGGAGAAGAAAAAAAAAAAAAACTCCCGGACCACGCCCACACTGCTGCACACACACACACACACACACACACAAAGATATACGCAAGAACGAGAACACACACACACACAGCTCCTTCCATTGCAATGGTCAATGACTTTTAAATAGCTGGCAATAGAGTGGGCATGAATAGCCAATAAGCTAATTCGTCCCATTCACGCCATTGGGCTGAGAGGCCCTCATTAGCTTCCAGGCAGCCTTACACATGATTGAGGGCTGTTATTATGCACCTTTAACAATTAATGTCACATTACACGCATTAGCCCCGTCATTAAGCCCTTAGTGAGGCCAATGAATGCCACTTGTGTTGTATACATGGGCCTCGTGGGGGGGGGTGACAGGAGGGCGGTCACACAGCCTGCTCACGGATTTAGCCAGATGCCATGAAAACGTAACCGCCCGGTTATGAAGAACAATAATAAACCTAATCGGGTGGTTAGAGGCCTCCCGGCGCCCGTTACCGTGCTCGGTCTCACGGCCCGGCGGTCCTAAGGGATGCTAACCACGGTAACGGAGTAGCTAGAGCTGCGGTTACGACGAACGACGGCCAGTTTAGCCACTGATGGCAGACGGGTCCTGCTGTCGTATGTGTTGAACGAAGGAGAAGAAACTGAAATAAAACGCAGCCGTGATACATGCAACAAAACAATGTTGAAGACAACTGCGTACAGACAGATTTGTATGCTCGATTGTGATTTTTATTACTGAATTTGTGATTTACCCTCAGGTCTTTTCAATAACCCGTAAAGCCAACGGCACATTTCCACCATTGGTGGTAAATAAAGATAATTATTACAAAAAATAAAAATCGTCGGCCAAAGACGCAATAGCAGATTATGGATCACACACTCTTCTCAATCTCCGGTCATGGAGAGAGTGGTTCTGGCACCAGAGATCTCTACTACAGCATTCTTTCAGTGTCCGTGGATCGGAAACAAAATATTTCATCATGCGCAACACCTACAACATTGTGTGTCCACGCAAATCCCCCCCCCTGAAATTCTATGTATATAAAAGTATAAAATAAAGAGCTGTATCATATTTTATTTTTTCTTCTTCAGAAACCATTGAATCACCCCACTATTGTGCACGGGAAGAAGATCCAGCAGGTTTGCACAGAGAAAAGGCACCCACACAGTACTGAGACAATGGATCTATGGCCAGGAGACAGGACCACCGGAGGAGACAAAGTGTAGCCCAAACGCTCCATCCATGCTGCACGAGGCACTTGTCACTTTATAACTGCTATGTGCATAGAACTCCATCTCATAGTATGTTATGTTTGCCTTTGGTACTTTTAGTAACTAATCTTTTTGCACTACAGTGTACTTACTGGTCTATCACTGTGCCTATTGTCCTGTTCACTATTAAACAAATGTTTTTACTGTCCGAACTTTTTACACACTTTTTGCACGTGCACTTTATATAGATATTTTATATATTTATTTAGTCTGCGTAGTCTCATGTGCTGTGTTTGTCCTATGTGTTTGTGTAGCCCCATGGTCCTGGAGGAACGTCGTCTAGTTTTACTGTACCAACTGTATATGATTGAAACGATAATAAAACCTATTTGACTTGACGAGGCAGTCAGCGATTGTATGTTAAGATAATGCCTGTAAAAACAACAGTCAACGGAAACCTCTGTCCACTAGCTCTGTTCTGTGTGGGCATTGGAAGGAAAAACAGCCCTGGCTCTGGAAATGGGAACACAAAGTGGTGCAGACCGCACCACTTTGTTTGGGAATGGGTGTCCAATGTTGGGGGGGCAAAGCTTCTGAGATTGAAGGGAGAGGTGCTTGGTTTTGAATAGAGTTCAAAACCGGCATGTGATTGGCCAAGGACCACAAAGCAGGAAAGTGTACGGAGTGTGCGCACACACATCCACACCACCTGTAGCGCGTCACAAGATACATATGTTGGGCTTTGTGTTTGCCTTTGAGTGAGCGAGCTTTGAAAAAGAAATGGTTGCACCTCTACTGGGGTTATTCTAGGTGTGCTACTGGAGAGAATATTGACCATTTTAACCGTGAAATGCATCATTCTTTTGGGATGTGCGCGATTAGTCGGTTAAATGGTCAAACGTTGCTACCCTTGCTAGTCGGCACCAGAAACAATAGTCGGTTAAACACATTCTCTTTTCCACTTGGGCATTTAGTCCCTCCATGCTACTCTTGAAAACGCAGTTGACGCTGCAAGTTTAGTTAAGAGGACGTTATTCCGCTTTTTCAGAGTTGTGAAACTGCAGGAACAGACACTGCTCACAGCAGAGAAAATTGACATCATTAACCCCGCTCCCACAACTTGATTCTGAGTGAACTTTTGAATCTCAGCTAGAAAGCAGATACTCACATCTTCCTGGTTGGACACAGCAGGCACCAGTAACTACTAGCCAGAACTACTACTAGCTAATCAAACTAATGTGGATTACATAGCGTTTATAGTTCTAGCAGAAACATCATCATCCCCTCTGCTTTGGATTTAACCATGTACACATATATTTTACAAATATAATATAAATTACAAATAATGTCGCAAAAAAGTTAAATTTCGCCATCTTTGTTAACCCGACTATTATCCTGAATAGACTTATGAATGTATTGTAACAGAAGGGTTTGCTTTTTTCATGATACAGCAGTATTACAATATAATACCGGGCTTGCTAAATCAATAAAGAGTGAGATTTGAGTAAGCTGTTGCAGGTGGTGAAAAATGCTGGATCATTTGACGTTGGACTTCACAAATCATAAAAAGGTCCCTGACAGCACTAACCGAGTGCTTAATTAGGTCTCACTGTAAGGATTCTTTATCTAATAGGCCTACTGAAACGCTCTCGTCAAAAATCTTGACGCGCATATAGGCCAACTGCCAATTTGATCCAGCATCCTGATAAGGGAGGGAAAATCACATACCTGTCACATATCCATCCTTCTGCAGCATCATGGATTATGCCTTTAAAGCAGATGGCAGGACTAAAGCAAGATAGTGTGTGTGTGTGTGTGAGAATGCGCGTGCACGCCAGTAGTCACCTTTGCCAATCACCAGGCCACACTTGTCGGCAGGAACAGCGTAGGTCACCTCCTGCAGCTCGCTGGGTGCCCCCACATTGCCATCGTTACGCCCTCTGCGGCTCAGGAGACCCCCAAAGCCATCTCGCTCCTGGGATGGGGGCAAAAAGTATCCTAATAAAATGTACTCAAGTGGGGAACACACTCTCCCAGCAGCAAATAAAAACCCTTCCTCTAACAGAGAGGTCAGTAAGATCTTTTCCAACTGTCCAAAACTATTTGGGAGATTGGAATGCTATGGGGCCTTTCAAATTACTCAGTTCTTCACTAGAAACACACCACAAAATTATTCAAAAATACATCCTCTCTGCAAAAGAATCGTAACTATAATAATAAGGACAGATCTAGCACCCCCCCCCCCCACCAAACCAACCAATTAACCAATCAACCACAGCCTTTAAAATATAGTTCCTGAGTTCAGTGCTGCAGACGTCTAAACGTAAGACAAGCTCTGCTTTGTTGAGTCTTCTATTTTCTTGGCATAGATCACTGGTCGAGGTCACACTGACATGGCTAGCAGCTGTAAAGGACCATTGCAGGAAACAACATGGTTGCAAGGCCCATGTCAAGTAGCCTCAAATCACAACTCAGTCAGGCATAGTGAAAGTGACCCAAATCTGACAGTTGATCCTGGCCTCCGTGTGGGTTGACAATGCTGGTGCCAACACACACACTTTTACGTACACACGTACTTATGAGCTACACAGTGAGTGTTTATTACGAATAATTTATAAAATCACCAGTTAATTAGGGCTGAAGGTTGACTCAGACTTGACGCAGGATCATACTAATCGAGGTGGATGTGACGTTCCACACAAAACAGAATGTCACATGTCTGAGCCCAAGGGATGGTTGCTAAGGCCCCAAAACAGATTGCCCCCAGCCTAAACAATTCACGGAACACAACCTTCAAGGGCAAAATATGTTTGCAGAGAAGAACTTTGTTCCAGAGTGATTAGAACAAAAAAAAAACCCAGCAGATTAATACATCAGTGTATTGTTCTGTCTACAATCAGAGGAGACCTGGCGGAGGTTGGGCGAGACCATTTGAGGCGATAGGTCATAACTTACATTTGAACATTTTGAGGAACACATTTACGATGCGACACCTTAGTCCAGTGTCCCTGCGTGTTCTCTCTGAGAACTACCTCAGACCGCACACGCGCGTTCGCAGCAAACTCAAAGCAAACCAAAAACGGTTTGAACATGATCAAACGTCCGCCTTTGCTTGCCAATCTGAATGCACCTGTGGGCTAGCCAAACATGCAAGCAGCCAGCTCTCACACGAGGCTGAAGGATGCTCACCTGTGCCGTGTGAACCAGCTCTTGGATGAGGTGGATGGCGTGCTGGCACTGGTTAGGCTGGCCCATCACCTGGGCGATGCGGTCAGGGCTGACGCCATCGTCTGCGCGCACACACACACAGGGTGGAGAGACACACACACACACAGGGTGGAGAGACAAACACACACACACAGGGTGGAGAGACACACACAGGGTGGAGAGACACACACACACAGGGTGGAGACGCACACACACACAGGGTGGAGACGCACACAGGGTGGAGACAACCATCAGACAATGGGTCGAACGCTCACATGTCTCAGTTTCAAAGCAAACCAGTTTAAACTAGGGATGGCACCGATACAATGCTGAGATCGGATATCGGCCCGATACGGACTTAAATAGCTGGATCGGTATCGGTGACAGTTGTAACCGATCCATGGGGCTGATCAAGTTAAATTAATTTACATGCGTAGGTCTACCGTCAAGCATCAGTCATGTCTAACCTACCTAGGCCGCAGCAGGTTTATAAAAAACGCATCCAAGTTCTAAAATAGAGATTGGATGTCATTCACTTGCCCTTGGACTTGGCACAATCCAGTTTTTTCAGTTCCGATACCGATACCGGGCACTTTGGGTATTGGCCGATACCGAATACTGATCCCAGTGTTAAATTAGGTAAGTTGCAACGTAAATGACAGCCAATTATTGAAGCAAGAGCTCAGCAGCATCTTGCCGAACACCACAACATATTAGATCCTTTTTGTGGTGCAGCAGAATAGAACACACTGAAAGGAAAAGTCAGGCCTGAATTGACCCGCCTTTCTCCCCCAACCTTGTTTAAACTGGATCCTGACTCCGGCGTCGTTCTGAATCTTCTTGATCATCTCTCCGTTCCTGCCGATGATGATGCCAACAGCAAACCTGGGCACGGCCACCTGGCCAATGGGAGCAGCAGGAGGTCAAGGCAAGACGGAGAAACACACGTCACACAAACCTGCAAGCGTCCTGGTAAAGGTGTGGTCAGGGATTCTGGAGAAACATCGATGTTGAAAACAATCGAAAACATAAACACTGCCCCCTTCTACGCCATAGGGTGCTCCCCCAGAAGCCCCGCCCCCTTTTACCCCATAGGCTGCTCCCTCAGAAGCCCCGCCCCCCCACATTGCCACAGTGTTGTGTGGTCTGCACCATGCTGTGTTCCTATTTACAGAGCGAGGTCAGATATCTTTTCAGCTCACACACACACACAGAACGGCCAGCTAGCGAAATGTGACACAAAGTGTATTGCTTACAGTCGCCAGGATAGCAAGGATTTTGCTATAATAATCTCAGCGAGAGTTGAGCAGTAGAGCGGGCCGGAGGCGGGCTACTCACATCCAGGCTGCTCCCTCCAAGCTTGGAGCCGAAGTCCGCCCTGCTGACCCTGAAGTCCCCGAGGTCCTTCTCCCGGATGAGCTTCACCACCAGCTCACGGGCTTGCTGGAGAGGACGGCACACAGTCAGGTCCAGAACAGCCCCCGCAGCACGGCCCCCCACCCCCCCATGGGCCTCCATACTACGCTGCATGGCACTACAAGCTGTCAGAACAGAGACTCACTGCTAATCACAGCTAATACACTTAACATATTTCTATTTCTATTATTTATTTCTATTTATATTTCTAAAGCCAAAAAACACATTTCAGTCTCAAACAGTCCTTAAGCGCTGGGATAGAAACAGACGCACCCCAATACACACCTTACCCTTCAGCCGGGCAAGTACGCATTACGCAACCAACCTGGACTTTGTAGGGGTCCCCAGTGATTCTGAGGGGCTTGTCCGCTCCAGTGGGCATAGGGTCATCCTGAATCATTATCATCTGCACTCCCGTTCTCTCCTGAAGGAGTACCATGAGGGAGGGGGGCAGCATAAAGGGGGGGGGGGGGTTAACAAAGTGCAGGACCACACACACATACACCGTACTGTCAGAGAGCATGTCCTGCTGCATACCTGCAGCTGTTTGATGGTCTCGCCGCCCTTGCCGATGACCAGGCCCACCTTGTTGGCGGGGATGAGGATCTGCTGGATGGAGCTGTTGCCGTCCATGTCGCTGTGGAAACCCGGGCCGTAGCGACACTGCTCCACAATCTCACTCAGTAGCCTCTTGGCCTGACTGGGATGGGGGAAGGGGGGGGGGGGGGGGGGGGAGAGAGAGAGAGAGAGAGAGAGAGACTTTAATCTCAGGCAGAGATAATATACAGGTTAACAGACACAACATTGTGTGTACTGTAACCATTGAAACACAAACTGAAAAACATTTCCATCCCTCTCTCTCTACATCTATATCAAGTGACCCCTGATCCCACCCGCGCCCGGAGTTGCTCTGTCTAACAGACATGCAGCGTAGCATTTAGGAACGACATTCGACATGTTTCATCAATCAAACCTAGAGTCAATCTGCAGAGCAGCGGTTGAACCCCGAGTCACGATGGACTTACTCAATGTTCTCTGGGCTTCCCGTCAGAGTGCACGGCCTGTCCAGCATGCCCCCGCTGTCTATGACCACAGAACAAGAACAGGACCGTGAGCGGACAACGCCACATTAACGCCACATTACAATCATTCACTTCTAATGGCAGACGTTTGGTGGACTGGTCTCGTAAATGCATTATTTATTGGCTTTAAATTCCCTCGGCAAAAAATATATATATTAGATTTTTAAAAATAAAATTAGACATCTGAAGAGGAACTAAAGCTTAACATTTCTCCGATTTATTTTTGACAAAATGTTACAGGCACTTAAACAGCAAATGCTGCTTGTGGCTATTCTGCTAATTTGTTTTAAACATGCAGCACTGCATTGACTGAAGGTGCATATTATGCATCTCAATATCAAGCTTTAAAACGCACATTAAACATGGACATGTACTCAAAATGCTACAACAATTAGATTTCGCTCAGCAAATTATCCTGGGAACACATACTAACAGTAGAGATGCTAATTTGTAGATGCGTTCTGAAGCCCCATTTATGCTTCTGCGTCGAGCTTACGTGTAGGCTACGGTGTAAGATATCTTGTGCCGTTGTGAGCATGTCGTACTTTTCCGCTGGTCTGTTGACTCCGCAGGCGATTTATGCAAAGCCCCAAAATGCCAAAGTGCCATGTCTTGTTATACGCCAGAATTGGAACACAAATTGATTGTAAATGTTTTGAATTAAGCATAGAAAGCGTTTGAACAGTTACATGTTTTGATAAACAAAATGGAACGCTGTAGTGTAGGTTGCTATGCAGAAGCATAAATGGGCCTTTGGGCTAGATTTATTGAAAAGTCATAGCGGGGTTGGGGGGGCACAAACACACAAACATTGCGTCTGGACAACATACACATGGTGGTCCATACCTGCAGCAATCTGGATCTTACAACCTGATTCCAGTTGAATTCTTGAGATCTGCTCTCCGCCCTTTCCGATGACTATTTAGGGAGGAGGGAATAGAGGGTAGGGGAGAGAGGGAGAGATAATTGAAACTGTGCTCTGAAGCAGTGACCCAGGAAACCAGGGGATAATAATGCCAATACTGTCAGACGTGATGTCAAAGAGTATTTTAGCCGCGTTGACCCCGAGGGCTACTTACTGAATCCCACCAGCTTGTCAGGCACTGTGAAGTCTTCTGTTGCAATAGCCCTGTGTGAAATTAGAGGGGGGGGGGGATTAGTGACACTGGTCGATAGAGGGAAACATTGACCCTGCATAACAGAGCCATCTGACCAAGAACTAACACAAGGCCTGTGGTACACCAGGTCTCCTAGTCAGTATGCAGGGGCAGGGCCCCACCTCAGGGCCACTACATGCACCTTAACATCTACCAAGGAACACTGACTACAATCAAACCCCAAACTGTGTGCGTGTCTCGATGTGTGTGTCTCGGTGTATTTGTGTGTGTCTTTCTCGGTGTGTGTCTCTCGATGTGTGTGTCTCTCTCGGTGTGTGTGTGTCTCTCTCTCGGTGTGTGTGTGTCTCGGTGTGTGTCTCTCTCTCGGTGTGTGTATGTGTGTCTCGGTGTGTGTGTGTGTGTGTCTCTCTCGCTGTGTGTGTGTCTCGGTGTGTGTGTGTGTCTCGGTGTGTGTGTGTGTGTGTCTCTCGCTGTGTGTGTGTGTTTGTCTCTCTCGGTGTGTGCGTTTGTCTCTCTCGGTGTGTGCGTTTGTCTCTCTCGGTGTGTGCGTTTGTCTCTC
>JAODOY010000004.1:1432878-1450817 GCA_025399855.1 Forbesichthys papilliferus | reverse complement strand
ATCTTGTATATATTCTAATGAATGGGTGATCTTGTATATTCTAATGAATGACCAGGAATGATCTTGTATATATTCTAATGAATGAGTGATTGTGTATATTCTAATGAATGAGTGATCTTGTATATTCTAATGAATGATCAGGAGTGATCTTGTATATTCTAATGAATGGGTGATGTATTCATGCATGAGTGATCTTGTGTATATTCTAATGAATGAGTGATCTTGTGTATATGCTAATGAAGCATCACTACAAGGTAGTTTAAAGTTGACCAGGAAAGAAATAAAACTTGTGTGACTACTTCCAGAGCTTCCTTAACTCAAAACAAAGTCACATGACGTAATAATGAGGCAAGGAGGCTACAAGATCATGGGGTCAATGAAAAGGTCACCAGCCTCCAGTAAAGGGTTTGAGCAACACGGGAGGTCAATGTCAGTTTGATGGCAATCGCCATCATATTCCTTTTACAGGTTATATAAAATAACCATGGCTCCAGCAAAGCATCTAAACCTCTCAAACAAACTTAGAGCACTAAATCAATAATAATAATCTGATGTTTCTCAAGAATAGGAGCATGTACAGTAACCGCACCCTGTGGACAAACAAGCAGGAGGTCGGGTTTCAAATCAGATTCCACCTCAGCAACTCTTCGGGAGGGGGGTGTAGTGGTGTGTGTGTTAGGTGGATGGAGAGGAAGGCAAGGTGAAGAGGAAGGCAAGGTGGAGAGCGAGGAAGCAAGCATGAACGTGAGGAACAGCGGGCAGGATGGTGACAGAGGTGAAAACAAGCTCACCTGTCTGTTGCCACAGAGAGGCAGGGCTACTCCATTGGTCTCACTAAGAGCTTTCAGAATGCGGTCAAACTACGGGACCGGAGAGAGGAGGAGGTGGTGGAGGAGGAGGAGGAGATCACGTCACGTGAGAGAGACCGTGCCAGACAAGAAAGAGACAGACAGACATACAGACAGACAGACGGGCAAAGCAGAGGCAGATGCTTCTGAGGAAGAGCTTGGATAAAGGAGAGGGCTCTAAGCAGCTTCAGCTGCCATGATGTGTGGGAGGGGTTTAGGAGTTTCCCCACAGTGAACACTGAGACTTCCTTATACAAATACATGAACAATTATTGGTCCACTGTCGTGTTTTACAGATGCCACCCTACACCTGTAGCATATGCTTTTTCCCAAGCGTCTTATGTTCAGACTGCCTGACTTATGGCCATGTAGGACATTTGGATTCATTTACACCATTAGCAGGAGCAATCAGCTACCTTTATCTACTTTAGCAGGTAGAACCGGCTTTGAAGAACACTTCACCTGTCCTTGTTAATATAAAGATTTAGCCTATTTGTAACACATTAAGACACCCTCATTCAGATTATTCTGTGATTTTGGTCTTTTATGAAATGCCTCCTCTCCCAGGAGAAGCCCTTAAAGTGCGGCATTTGGAGTTCCTTCTTAATTTGCTTTTAGGCTTCATTTAATTATCGTTTTTCAGAGCAGGGCTACACCCAAGCCCTCATCGTAGTATCCCAAGGTCATTTCACCGCTTGTAAAAGAGCAGGTCAACTCTTTTCTCTTGGTTTGCTGCCCAGGCACCAAACAATCCAGGATCTGTGGTTAGCGGCTAATGCCACTTTGAAAGACACACCGCTGAGATTACAACACGGCCCTCTTAAAAAAATTAATTAAAAAAAAAAGATGGATGTCTCGTCCTTTCTATTAAGCAGTCTTTCCTTCATTCCTGCCTTGGTGGCTTCTAGCAGAAAACCTAAATAACATGTGCAACTAGTCAAGCTACAGCCTACATATATAGCTTCGCGTTTTTGAGCAACAAACAAACAATTGTACAAGCACCCAAAGGATACCTTCTCTGCTGTGTGCAGCTCTGCCATTCTGTCTTCAAACTACATGTTAGCCATTAGATAGACAGACAGCGATTACATTACTGATCCTTGGAAACCGATAGAGCTGCATAACTGAAGCGATACATAGAGTACATATTGTGTGTGTGTGTGTGAGAGTTTGTCATCGGCCTAAAAGATAAAACCCAACACAAACAAGAATCTAAGTGTCACCTTGTTTGAATGTATAACACACAAATCAAAATTTAACACAGACCAGCCTAATGTACAAAGCACATAGAGAGTAGAAACAGGGTGTTCTTTCAATAGTTATCTAAACTTTTACACAAACAAATTAAGGAAAATGGCATTAATGAAACAGATAGAGAGCTAGGTCAAAGACCAGTCAAAAACAAACAGTTAGGCTGTGTAGCTGTCAAACATAAGCTTGTTTCCACTACAAGGTGGCACTCTAACAGCACAACAAACTAACTGGGTAGTGTGGTGGAAGGGACTTACATTATCCGGAGAGTTCCTGCCGTCCGATGGTGAATCGAGCTGGCTTTCTCCTTTAACCTTGCGTTTCTTCTTCGCCCCTGCACCCCGCTCCCCTCCTCCACCGCTGACAGGAGTGCTCTTCTGCTGAAACTCCTTGAGCTGCAGTCAGTTTGCAGCGGTGAGGGGAGAAAAATTAGTGGCACTTTAGCTATGGGAGCCTTCTGACCATTTAAATCACATTGGGAGAGCGCCTTCTGAATCGCAGAGTCATAGGTTCAAGAAACCACATGTAGACAGGAATGCATATCCACTATATTCACTTACAACATACGTAGAAGACAATGGCGTGTCTGTCCACAGTCTAATCATTCTGAGACGAGAATAAAACTGGAATGTTTGCATATGTGCACGTATCCACTCCAGTGACAGCTGTCGCGCATGAAAGAGAAGAGGGTTTCTTCCCTTCAGATAACAATACGGAATAGATAGGCACCCCAAGCAAACCGTGTAACCATCCCGTCTACTAATCGGACGGGGGGGGAAAGTATGTGACGATGGCTAACGTTTACAAAGGCCATCGTGCAGGCAGCCATAAAAGTATCATCCATCCCGGGAAGGGAAGAACGGAATAAGAGAAGTGTCAGCTGTCAAAACATTCACAGTCTCCCCAAACAGGCTTCCCGTCGTTACGCTGTTTGGTGTCCTCATTTTGTCTTTAGGTTTAACTATATATTCACCCCACAACACTGGCTAGCTAACTGGAACATTCCGTAGATAACAAACGATAGCCAATAGCGGGCAAAACTACGATTAGCTCGCTAGCTGGCTAACTTGTAAGTTAGCTAGTTTCTTGGCGAATCTAGATGTTGACATTGTCGCAAAACCCGTTGGATTAATAGAAAAGGCAAATCGACGGCAATCTACTCGAGGTAGGCTGGCTATAAATGCATCTGCGAGCTATAAATAGTGCTGATAATCTCGCAAGTACTGCTGTTACCCGAGGCCCCGGAGGCGCCCCGGTCTTGTCTGCGCACCGGACCAGTCAGAAAGAGCATGGGAATCGGTATGGGCGACAGCTGAGTGGTCGGAGGACGTGTAATGTAAACACCTTCCTTCATGGACAAACATACCGCTGTCAGCACCAACACGCGTAACACATATAAGACGTGTTCGCTTTGAATTTAATGTACCGGCATTCTTCGTTGGGAAATAAATTACCTTTTTCTTGGCAGCGGCGAGTTTGATTTGCCTGCTCTGGTCGGCCATCCTGCTCGGTTACACTGCTCGACAACCCGCACCACGTCATCAATTTGGCTTCTGCAGCACATGCAAGTATTGGCCGCTAGGAGGCGGTGTGTGGGGGGGATGGCTGATATCACGTGGGCACGTTGTTCAGCGTCAAACACATTTGACCTAATGTGGGATGAATTCATAGGATGAAATGTAGGCCTACGGTTATGTAAAGTTGTATGTAATTACTCCACTATATAACTAAAAAAATATGTATTTGCTGATATTTTAATGTTTAAATATCGTCTAGATGCACCTTTGAGCCTACTTGAGGGACTAAAGATACATGCTAAAAGTTTAAAGGCAGGTGGCACATAAGAATAGGCTACTCTTCTGTATGTTCAAACTGTTTGTGCAGTTTCTTCAGCAACTGCATATACACATTAAATAATCATAAAGACGTGTCAGTTCTTAACAGGTGCAAGCTGCAAGACACTGGTCGATGACATATTACAAATATGTAACACGATTTTTGTCTTTGGCTTCTGTGTTATATTTCAAGTGCTTATGTCTAAAAATCATGGAAAAACAGCAATATTCATGACAAACTTTGCGTTTGTGAACACAGCCTACATACGTTTCTTATTTATAGAGATAAAACAGGCAAATTTGATCTTTTTCATTTATACAATCAGAAATAGAACAATACTGCAATCACAACTATAAGAAAGTCAGAACCCTCAGAAGGATTCAGAATTGAGTAGATTTTCTAGATTTTCGGCCATACTGCAAATCGCTTTCTCGAATAAGCCCCCAAACATAGTCCCCCATCATGTTTTCATTATACTGTCCTTGGTACCGATGTTAAAAGTCTAGTATATCCTGGTGAAATCGCTCGCCTTGCTCCTCTGAGTAAGCCCCCATGTTCTCCTTGAATGTGTCAAGGTGAGCATCACGGATATGGACTTTAAGAGACATTCTGCATCCCAGTTGAGCGTATTCCTTTATGAGAGTCTGAACCAGCTGCTCATAGTGGATCCCTATCCGGAGCGGTGGGAACGGGGAACTCAGGGCAGTGTGGCACCGGGGCGATGGATGGAGGAATGTCTGGATATATGAGAGGAGGTGCACTCTTGCCACTTCGACGTTTGGAAGGGTCCACCATGCAGATGTAGCAATGGCTTGAGTTGAAATTCTACAAAATAAAGCACTGCCATCTAAGAGAGCAACAATTGCATTGATCAAGTTACCTTCAAGAGTTCTCTTGCAAGTGAAATAAGGTGCCCAGGGCTTGTCTTGATCCCCGATAGGCATGCCAAAATATGCTTTATAAGCATCGCACATCTTGACAGATGCTTTCACAGAGTACTTTTTCAATCTTCTCTTGATAAATTGTCCACAGACATAGAAAATGCATCTGCTGGGTGCAAGCAACCTCTAGATGTTATACCTCTATGGATACTGTGGGACAGTTCTAGAAAGTTCAAGAAAGCTCTAAAAGATTCCTGAAAGTTCTAGAAAATTCTAGAACATTTTTTATTGCTTCTGGAGAGTTCTCACAGTTCCAGAACATTCTGGAAGTTTACTCAGCACTGCACGTGAATCACGAAGATTCTAGAAAACAGAACATTTTCAAAATGTCTTGTACTGACTACAACACCAAAGTTTTTTTTGGAACAGTGCCCATTTTCTATTTACTTCAGGCATAAGGAAATAGGAAAACACACGTTAAACCCAAGGACAGAGAAAAAGATTAAGTTTGTTACGTAGTGTTATTTGACATAAGAACATTTTGGTTTGGTTTTGTTTTGCTTTTTTACTCATTTGGCGAAGTCAAACTGAAGATCAGGATGGTCTCACAACAAGGCTAGAATAAAGCTTCCTTGCCACAAAATGCATCACCCCCAACACACACGCACGTGCGCACGCACACGGACACACACACACACACATATTTGACATTATAGGAGAAAATGTTTGACCCAATACCAGTCTTAGCGGAACAATAGCTGATCTCCAATTGAATGATAAGTGAACATAATAGGTAAACATAAGGTTCTCTGCAATCACCCCACACCACTCACACATACACTGGGACCTCAGATTTAGGGGGTCTTGTGCATGTGTGTGTGTGCGTGCGTGTTATCCATATTTTTATTTTCATTCTTACCATAGCTGAATCCAGTATAAAACAATGACTTACAGTTATAGTACATTAGCAGCACATAGAGCTTGCATTTAGTTTGTTAAACTGTTTTATGCAATCCTACAAAGAAGCAAGGAATTATGTGTCAACCTTTGAGGTCAAAGTAAAAGCTCTATAACAGACACTACACAACTGTTATAATTCTAAGAGAAAACACTGTGTTGTAATAAGAGATACCATATTAACATTGAATTACACTCATTGGAAAGACTCATGGGAATGATTAGTTCAGTGTCACCGTTTAACTTATGTAACAACTTGTGAACTTTACTTTACTAATTGTGGCAGCCAGTAGGCCTACGGGATATGTAGCCTAGCCTCTACAGCACCCTACATATTGTAACTTGAATCATCCGTATGGTGATTCAAATGCAAACACAGTAAACATGATGAAAATACGAAGGGCAACTTGTGACGCGAAATGGGAAATCCGATGGTTTCCTGCGGGAGTTTCATTACATTGCATTGCACCAACTACATTCCTGAATGTGATGAATGTGACAATATTCTTCGCACAATAAATTCATGACGCTGACTCGTCCCAAACGTGTGCAAATCAGACGCGGCCAGCTTGTCGGACGCAACCAATAGGCGCCTTCCAACGAGTTGCTGTGTAGCCAATGGGAGGCCTCCACGTTGGGGAACAAGTGACGGCTTATATACTGGAAGCACAATTCATTGAAAATCATTTCTCACATTGTGAAACTTGAAATAGACGAGACAGAGACATTACATTCTTGGACTACAACTCACACCTAAACGACGATTCCGCGATTTGTTGTAAAGGTAAGGTGTGGATACTCGATACTGTACTATATATAGCATATATATTATATTATTGTCTTATGCGTGGGTAAACGTGGGTTTTCTCCGGCAAGATAAGCTATCGGTAACTCAGTACGGTACAATAACTGCAACACGTCTGTTTAAATTAACTATAGAGCCATGGACTTAGTCGCCCATCCATCATATGTATATTAATATAGGTTTGTTTGAAGACGTGCATGATTTCTAATGTAATGTGTCAAGTGCCATTTTCTCGCATGTTCTCTCTTCATTGGCTGGAAACCCGGCGATAGGAAACCATGCGCTCCACCCCATATGTGTTACCATTTTACAGAATGCCTTGTTTTCTGTATTAACGTTATAAATCCTTCTGGCTAAGAATGTAGCTTCATGTTGTATGGGAGGGTATTAAATGTGTAAAATCTACTTTAATTCTTCTATTAGCCGGTGTGGCTGCGTAGATAAGGAAATTACAGGACATTGAGTACAATTGTACGATACTAAATGTAAATATGTATGTCTGCCTGTTTCAGAATTCTTTATAGAACTAGTAAAGCTACAAGTCAAGATGAGGCTGGTGTGCATGGTATTGCTGGTCGCCGGCGCTGTATTTGCCGATGACGACGATAAGAGGGAGAATGTCGGAACCGTGGTGGGCATCGACCTGGGGACAACCTATTCATGGTGAGAACATATGTGGTTGCTTCTGGTATCAAAACAGCTACAATGACACACATTGACAATATGTTTGAGTATTTTGTAATAACTAGTCAATCGTACCAATCCTAGTGTTGGAGTGTTTAAGAACGGCCGTGTGGAGATAATTGCCAACGACCAGGGAAACCGCATCACTCCGTCATATGTGGCCTTCACCACGGACGGCGAGCGTCTGATCGGCGACGCCGCCAAGAATCAGCTGACCTCCAACCCCGAGAACACTGTCTTTGACGCCAAGCGGCTGATCGGCCGCACCTGGGCCGACTCGTCTGTGCAGCAGGATATCAAGTACCTACCATTCACGGTAAGGCTTCTCTTTATTCTGATTGCTACCAGTTAAACTGGGGGCTGTGCTGATGAGATTACTAAATGGATCTTCTGTTTGCACTCCAAGGTTCTTGAGAAGAAGACCAAGCCTCACATCGAGGTGGATATTGGCGGCGGCACGATGAAGACCTTCGCTCCTGAGGAGATCTCTGCCATGGTGCTGACCAAGATGAAGGAGACTGCTGAGGCCTACTTGGGCAAGAAGGTACGTCTGTTTGTGTTACGACATGAAGCACGGGTCCATCTTCTGTATGGGATGTCGTGTCTAATCCCGTCCTCCTCCTTCTGTTGCCAGGTAACGCATGCTGTCGTCACTGTTCCTGCCTACTTCAACGACGCCCAACGCCAAGCCACCAAAGATGCCGGAGTCATCGCCGGCCTGAATGTTATGAGGATCATTAATGAGCCGTATGTATCTTATCACATTGTAAACCTGCAGCGATTTGACAAAGGACTTGACGGTCCACCGATCGTAAAAAATGTTTTGCAACGGTGTTGTCTGAAATGGCTGGCCTTACTTGCAAATCATTAAGCCTCTCTAAAATAATCACAAGCCAGCTAGATGCAGATATAAAAGCAGATATAAAAGCAGTCCATTTACAAGCCGGACTGACTTGGCCCCCTGGTGTGAGGTTACCTTTCACCTACCATGCCACTCCGCCCATGTAGCCATTCAAGTTGGGGCGTGTGCTACTAAGTCTGTCCATAATGACTGTTGGAAATGTATGGGGCCGTCTTTAATATCTCTCTCCAACCATGTCTCATTCAGAACCGCTGCTGCGATTGCTTACGGCCTGGACAAGAGGGACGGCGAGAAGAACATCCTTGTGTTCGACCTGGGCGGCGGCACCTTCGACGTCTCCATCCTCACCATCGACAACGGCGTGTTTGAGGTGGTGGCCACCAACGGCGACACCCACCTGGGAGGCGAGGACTTTGACCAGCGCGTGATGGAGCACTTCATCAAGCTGTACAAGAAGAAGACGGGCAAGGACGTGCGTAAGGACAAGCGCGCCGTGCAGAAGCTGCGTCGAGAGGTGGAGAAGGCCAAGAGGGCGCTGTCGGCCCAGCACCAGGCCCGCATCGAGATCGAGTCGTTCTTCGAGGGAGAGGACTTCTCCGAGACGCTCACCCGTGCCAAGTTTGAGGAGCTCAACATGGTGAGTGTTCGGCGAGCTTCTAAAAACCAAGGCCAACTGATCCTCGTGTTTGCATGGAGGTTCAGTCAGATGGTGAACGTTCTGGTTAACCATCATCTGTGCGCCTTGTTCCAGGACCTGTTCCGGTCTACCATGAAGCCAGTGCAGAGGGTGCTGGAGGACGCCGACCTGAAGAAGCCTGACATCGACGAGATCGTGCTGGTTGGCGGCTCCACCCGCATCCCCAAGATCCAGCAGCTGGTGAAGGAGTTCTTCAACGGCAAGGAGCCTTCCAGGGGCATCAACCCAGATGAGGCTGTGGCCTACGGAGCTGCCGTCCAGGCTGGTGTGCTGTCCGGGGAAGAGGATACTGGTAAGACACCGTCCGTCCTACCTAGATGATGCTGAGCGTTGACGAAACGTTGACCTGGTGCTTGCAAGTCGTGGTTACTCAAACGATGTTCCCGTCTCCCAGGCGACCTGGTTCTGCTCGACGTGTGCCCCCTGACCCTGGGCATAGAGACCGTGGGGGGCGTGATGACCAAGCTGATCCCCAGGAACACCGTGGTGCCCACCAAGAAGTCTCAGATCTTCTCCACCGCCTCCGACAACCAGCCCACCGTCACCATCAAAGTTTACGAGGGTAAGCGCTCCTGGATGTGGCGGATGTGGTCTGTATATTGACTGACAACTTCATTATTGTGTGTGTTTGTCTCCATGAAGCTGCTCTCTGATGTTGTAAACATTAATATAGCAGCACAAAGCTATTTTATATTGAGATTTAGTGGAGTAATGGCATCCTGAGCAGAGAATGACATCACACTCGGGTCCGATCTGAAATTGACATAATTTTTCACCCAACCAGATTTGCATAATTTTTAAACTCATAAATTGAGATCTGTTCTGAAAGGGCCCGACCACAAACAAATCCATGGTCCCCAAAAAGTGCCATGGTTTAAAACATTTTATAATTGCTTTTATATATTAAGCTACATATAATAATGTAAACATTTTTATTAATGAATTAGTAAATCGCATTTACCCGGGAATCGTAACTTTGTCAGACCTGACCCAGATCTGAGTCAAACACTCAATATTTTGATCTGGGTTGGGTCTCAGAGGGAAGAGTGAAGACCTAGTGTTTGTGTGTGTGTGGCACACAAAGCATTTTTATGAGCTACTGATGCATTATTGTGACATCTAGTGGCAGAAAGTCATATTTCGCCACTTGTGGCAAACTACATTATGTGCTTTTGTATCTGATTAATAAACGACCCCCTCCCTCTCCAGGCGAGCGTCCCCTGACCAAAGACAACCACCTGCTGGGCACCTTCGACCTGACGGGCATCCCCCCCGCGCCCCGCGGCGTGCCCCAGATAGAAGTCACCTTCGAGATCGACGTCAACGGCATCTTGCGCGTGACCGCGGAGGACAAGGGCACGGGCAACAAAAACAAGATCACCATCACCAACGACCAGAACCGCCTGACGCCGGAGGACATCGAGCGCATGGTGAATGACGCCGAGCGCTTCGCCGACGAGGACAAGAAGCTGAAGGAGCGCATCGACGCCCGCAACGAGCTGGAGAGCTACGCCTACTCCCTGAAGAACCAGATCGGCGACAAGGAGAAGCTGGGCGGCAAGCTGTCGGACGACGACAAGGAGGTGATCGAGAAGGCCGTGGAGGAGAAGATCGAGTGGATGGAGTCCCACCAGGACGCCGACATCGAGGACTTCCAGGCCAAGAAGAAAGAGCTGGAGGAGGTGGTGCAGCCCATCGTGAGCAAGCTCTACGCCGGCGCCGGCGGCCCGCCGCCAGAAGGTGGCGACGGCGAGCAAGACGAGAAGGATGAGTTGTAAGGCAGGTGAAGGCCAACGCGTGGCACCTAGATGTACATAATGAGACTGGTCTGGACTCTGTTTGAGAGGAGTGGTTCAAGGAGGTCAGCGGTGACATGTTGAATCTTTTTGGAAGGACACTTTGACGTGGGTTTCAGTGTGCGCAGGGTGTTCTCTTCGCCACACGGCGGAGATATATTTGTCGGCCCGGATTCGCGGCTTTGCTACTGCTGTTCTTAGGCAGTCCATAAAGGGTTTAGTTGGGCGGGGGTCATCTATGGGGAGGGAATACTGTGGGAACATGTTCACAAGTTTATTTATTGAATCTGGTCACTGTAGGAACTAACTTTCTGCTGGAAAGTAAATAAATGTTTGATACAAAATGTGATTTCTTTTCAAATGACTTACAATCAGACAAAATTGTGACCACTTGCTGTGCATGACTGTCCATTAAATGTTAACAGCTTTAATAAATATGTTTGATTTAAAGGTTTATAGACAGGTGCTCCAATGCTTAGGTCTGGTACACTGTCAAATTATAGATTAACAGACTGCTTACTATCTTTTTATGACAACCAATTACATTGTAGAACATGTTTTTATTAAAACCTACAGACACAACAAATCACTGAAGCACCGTCACAACACAGTCATTAAATAACATGCCCTCTGTGTCCATTCCTCCGAATACAAAGGCGAGCTGTAATGTGTCTGAGCTAGCTGCGCTCGTAGTAGGGCCCTCTCCGTTTCCCTCGCTCTGCCGTTTCCAAGGTAATAGACACATGGAGTGGTCCAAGCGGTTGGGCGGCACGTCCCCATCAAATTTGATCAGGCTCCATTGCCTCTCCACTGCAAGGAAGAGCATAAACACTTTTTTTTTTTTTCAATCTGGACGTTTACGGAGCTATAAGAACTTTCATAACAAACGCGTAACTGTAGCCTTAGCTCAGGTGGTTACATCAGCGTAACTAGGTTTGAACTAAACCCTTCATACACAACAGGGTTTGGAGAAGATAAATGCAGAACAAGCCCTGTGAGCTTCAAATTCACCATACACTGCAAATAGGGCCGTCGCTGAACGCCCAGCATGTGAGGTAAAGCCGGGTCCTGCAGCGCTGTGGAAAACATTACTGACCCGTGTGGAACCTGTACATGGAGTTGCAGGCTCCGTCTGCAGTCAGTCCTCCGAAAATATAGATGCTGTTGCCTAGCGACACAGCCGAGTGGGCTGCAATCCCCGGAGGTACGTCTCCCTTGGCCTCCACAGAGTCCCATGTCATGCTACCTTGACACAGCAGGTAGAGGTGTTAAACTATATATATATATATATACACACACATATATTACCAGCCATTTAAAGTTCTGTACAGGATTGCATCACATTCACACAAACATTAACGGTGAAGGCCATGCAAGGAGCCTGGCCTCCGAAATCACTTATGGTTAGGTGTCTTGCTCAGGGACACCTCAGCCAGGAGGCAGTGGAGTTCGAACCAGCAACTTTTCTTTCTGATATATCACCCATTAACACACTAACCACTCTACCCACTGCTGCCCTGTATACTAGATCGCTGTATAGCTGTACAGATGTCAGTGTGTTGCTTGTTTACATTCCAGGCTCCGATGGGGGGGCAGTTAATGACATTACCAATCCTGTAGAAGCTCCTTCAGATAAGAGACGATCAAGGGTAGCAGATAGCACAGCATGGATACACACAAGGCTCAGGCTTACTGGTGTCTAGAGAGTACAGGTCGCTATGGAGCTGCTCTCCGGCCATGCCTCCATGAATGTAGATCTTTAAGCCCACGGACACTATGACGTGGCCATGCCTGGATGGAGGAGGCTGTCCTTGGGTTTCTGGTTGGGACCAAGTGGAAGCCTCTGCAGATACAATTTAAGGTAGAATACACAAATTCACCATGTTGGTTTATAGCAGAGCCATGTAAAGAGAAAGTTGCATAATCTCCGTTCATGCCAATGGACTGTTTTTTAATGCAACGGAGCCTCAAAATAGTTCCCGGGAGTTAGCCTAAATGCTCAAAGTACACTAGAAATTCTATTGTAAATGCAGAATTGGTGCATTTATTGACTACTAATTACCAAAAAATGAAGTTATATATCTGTGTATATATATTCAAATTGCCCACCAAGCACTTTCTGGAACTATATTGCCATAGGTTTAGCCTCTCCATGAACTATGTGACCGTTGACAATTGCGAACATCCGTTGGCACAACTCATCATTTTCATGGCTCTGGTTTTCTGCTGGTCGTGTTTTGATTTGTTTATTTATTCAAGACGTTAAAATGTGGTGTTTCGCCATTCAAATGTAAATATATTATATATATAAATATATATTTATAGTGTATATATATTATTTATATATATTATATTTATATATTTGCCCCAGTATACTCTCCCACTGAGGCTGTCACAGCTTTAAAGGTGAAGTCAGTGATGCTGGAGAAAGCTTATTGATATTTAAGCTTGATCAAAACAGAAACACCTCTCCCTTCATCCCTTCAGTGGGAAATGCTGCTCCCCCAGAAACTTCGCCCCTCCCACATTAGACGTGCATTGCCAAGGCTGGGAAGGTGTTGTGTGGTGCGGTCAGTACCGCTTTGTTTGTGCTTCCATTTACAGAGCCAGAGGGCTGCGTAGAAACACCAGATTATTTTCTCAGCACACCCACAGTACGAGTAGCTAGCAAGACCTCAAGGAGATATTAGCTGAATCTTACAAAAAGTGTATTATCTTACAAACCTTTAACCTAACAAACTTAACAAAACCTTTAAATTAGTTAGAGGTACCACATTCTCAACAACACACTCGCTGACTATACCTTTAAGTGATTTTACCTGCGATAAACAAAGTTAAGGACACAGACCCGGGAGTTTGTCAGCGGGCGTTTAAAGTACATTACTGACCCGCATCAAAGACGTGCAACGTGGGGTCGGACACCGGCTGGACTCCCTCTTTCCCGCCGGAGAAGACGTATAGCCTGTCTCCTACGCAGGCCGCGTTGGTGTGGTACGTTCTGGGACTGGGAGGTTTCCCATTGGCCTGTACATTCTTCCAGCGGGCTCCACACTCTATGCAAGCATACATATGGACGCAGTGAAAGTGTACACATAGGTAGGCACATGAAGTACATTCAACTTGCCTGTAAAAGATGGCCGCAAATGTGGTAACATTAACTGATTAACTGTTAATAATAATAATAATAATAATAATACATATAATAATGTATTGTAGTTTATTGAGTGACACGTGCACAACTGGTGTGTAGTTATTATGCATAATTCATTGTTGTGGT
The DNA here is from genome assembly GCA_025399855.1 of Forbesichthys papilliferus. NCBI lineage: Eukaryota > Metazoa > Chordata > Actinopteri > Percopsiformes > Amblyopsidae > Forbesichthys > Forbesichthys papilliferus. The sequence continues at coordinate 1,436,923 of JAODOY010000004.1, read as the reverse complement.
TTATTGAACGACATATGCACAACAGGTGAAGCTGAGATGTACCCGTCAGCCGTATGCTCTGGACACAGTTGAGATTCCCAGTCTGCTGCGCCCCTCCAAACACCCACAGGCTCCGGGGGCAGCTCTCGGGGAGGAAGCTACAGTGTTCGTAGCGCGGCTCCAGGCCCTGCCACTGAGGGCTGGCCCATGCGTGCTGGTCTGACCGGGTCAAGAGGGGATACACAGGAACAGGTGTCACAACGCCTAACAGAATGTTGGCCGGGTACGACAACTGCTGCGTGATCTCTTCTACTATTGGCCAATCCTAAGCCCTGCCCATTTTCACCTGTCCTCCAATAACAGTTGAGATAGGTCAACTGACACATTTACTGGCTATGTCACTTTGGATAAAAGCGTCATGTTATGTAAAAGAACAGAACGAGTGTCATATGTCATGACATGTCTGGGAATGGGTCTACATTATACGGTCTATATACGATTATATGATTTTACACATTAATATAGTAGCAAGCAACTGTGCTTTATGTAAAGATATTATGGAATAACGGTGTCCTGAGCAGTGTGACATCACACTGTGTGTTGTCATCCAAGCTCCCCTGTGTGTGTGTGTGGTTTGAGATGCTCTAGTGTGACCTCTAGTGGCAGGCAAGATCAATTACATACATATAAAGAAGACAGTCTATCTGTATAATCTATTTTTAATTGCTTCACTGTGAACTGACAGTAGCTGTGTGTCTACCTAGATTTATGGCGTGAGATTGAGAGAAGCTGCCATCTGGATTGGCTCCCCCAACAATGAGGAGCTTTCCTTTGCCTCCACCTTCAGCAGAGATGTAGGTGGAGGTGTGGCCAACACCAACACCTGGACCATCACCTGCTGGTACCAAGGAATACCTGTGTGGATGACGATGCAACTATTTATATTTACAGCAAGCCGTTTCCCTAAGATACTTAAAACATGTATGTCCAGGCCATCATTGTAAATAAGAATTTGTTTTTAACTGACCTGTCTGGTGATATAAAGGTAAAACAAGTACATTAGTCAATGGTGGAATTGGTCATTAATCAGTAAATCATAAGAAAACAATGTTATTCTAGAATAATAACAGCAGCATGTCATCAACCCCTAACATAGTTATACCATTTCAAACATTTAGCCAACTATTTACATTTCAATCCTCAAAATGTGGTTTTACACTTGTGTATTAATCGTTAAGGTGGGTCCATACCATATTCCCTCTTTTGGCGTGTCCATGGGCTCGAGAACTGGTAAAAACTCCATAGTTTACCGTTAGAAAATAAACCTGCCAGTACGGTATTGATGACAGCTGATCTCGAAGCGCAGTATCACAACATATAGTCAAGTTGAGTTGAGGGCATTTATTTCATGCAAAAGATCAAATATATGTATGTCTACTTAGACTAGTTACCAGACAAGCAACACTTTACAGTCTCCTGCAGTCTCTCGGTCAGGACTTCATGCTTTCTGTGCCAGGTTAATGACTAAAGCTTACTTTACGGTACAAGTGTACTAGTTCACAAAACTACAAGCATGTTGGCCGTCACCCAGCAACCTATTAGCGTCGTGAGACCAATGATTCACCTGAAGGCCTCTTGCTTTAAAAGCCCCGACACCATGTATCGTTATGCGTTTAAATCAACAGTAAATGTATGTTATGTGTATAATCTATATGTTTAAAATGGTCTAACCCTTAAATTACTCCTCCTGCGTCGCTAACGTTCAGAGCAGGGCGGCGGAAGTTCAAATGTCACGTGATCAACGATGGTTGGCGGAGGAAGCCGAAGTTGTTTCGTGAACGTGTGCCAAAATCAGTGTACAGTTCACTCAATAGCGTGTTATTTGCGGTGTAATAAAGTGCACGTACAGGGGCAAAGCGTTGCATTATTATTTCATGAACTACGATTATTCTTATTATTGTTGGAGGGGCGTTTTTTGGGGGGATTGTCAACTGAGGTGAGAGGAGTTATCGTTACCATAGAAACCCAACAGCATCTATAACAATTCGTTCTGTTTGTCTCGATTAAGCCGCCGTAGAAGTTGGACAGAGGCTTTCAGCAAGCTAACGTGAAAATAACATTCAGCAAAACAAGGTAATAGCAATTGTTTCCGTTATTATCGAACAATAGGTTATTTATATGCGTTGCGAATTGGATATATTTTCCAACTACACCAAGTATTGTAACTGCGTAAGATGCGGTATCGTAAAAGTAGTGTACGGTACCGTACGGGACCTAGCACCGAGTAGGCACCGTTTGTGCTAGTACGGTACGATACCTAAAGGTATATAGCTTTCATGATTGTTAAGCCATATGTCCTTGTATGTTGTACTTTGCCGTCATAGGAGCTGTTGAGTGTTCTTTGATCATGTCCTTCAGAGATTTACGAAGTAAGTTGCTTTATCATTTAATTTCAGCAACAATTCATGTATATTAGTTATTATGAGAGAAGCGTCCTTCAACAGTATTTGTTAAGAAGCAACAGATTAAAATCCGGTCCTTTTGGTAGATTTCACAGAAATGATGAGAGCCTTGGGCTATCCTCGTTTGATATCTGTGGAGAACTTCAGAATACCAAACTTCTCTCTAGTAGCAGAAATACTGACATGGCTTGTAAAGAGGTATGCAAAGTACTTGATAAATAATATAATAAATAATATTCTAATGGATAAATAAATAAGTTCTGCTCAATATGTTTTCCCCCTGACCCCTTTCACTCTCTCTAATACCTTATCTCAGTTACGACCCACAGATGGACATTCCCCACGATGTTGACACAGAGTCAGACAGAATATTCTTCATCAAAGCTGTGGCCCAATTCATGGTGAGGTTATTTATGCTGGTAGTCACTGTCAAAAGCAGGAGTCATTGCTCCAACACAGAGTTCCTGTAGCCTGGATTGCTCACCAGAATCATTCTCTCTCTCTGTGTGTGTGTGTGTGTGTGTGTGTGTGTGTGTGTGTGTGTGTGTGTTTTGGAGCACATCATACAGACTACACTTTTGGAATATACAGGTTTAGTTTTCAGTTAGAATTAAAACCCTAATTTGTTCAGTGCCAGTGTGCACATATCTCAAAGGATACATTTGGCACTTTAGCACTTGTCTGACGTTCATCTGAGCCTGGTCTTGTGCTGCTGTGCTGGGCTCCCTCCAGGCCACCAAGGCTCACATCAAGCTGAACACCAAGCGGCTCTACCAGGCTGACGGTTATGCTGTGAAGGAGTTGCTGAAGATCACCACGGTGCTGTACAGTGCCATGAAGACCAAGGAGATGGCGGGAGGGGACAGAGCAGAGGAGGACAGTAACAAGTTCAAATTTGACCTGGGCTCACGGGTAAATTGGCCTTTTAATTCATTTGGATGGATGGATGGATTCATTAATTAATAAATGACATAAAATACATTTGTTGTTATTGTTGTTTTTTCTTTTATTACTGTGAAGTTGATTTTATATTTTATATTTATTATAAGTGAATCATTCATCATCATTGCAGAAGATACAATATTACTACCGTACTATAATGTATAATGTGTATACACAAGACCAGATGTGTGTATGTGCGTGTGTCACAGGTTGCTGACCTTAAAGCAGCTCGCCAGCTGGCATCAGAGATCACAGCCAAGGGAGCATCACTGTACGACCTGCTGGGCAGAGAGGTGGACCTGAGGGTGAGCATTACACATGGGACTTCTGCTGAAACACACACACATACACATACACACACACAGATCAGAAACTTGTTGTCTTGATAACTGTGATATTGATTATTTCTGTCTGTCCGTCAGGAAATGAGAACAGCAGCCATTGCTAGACCGCTGGAGATCAATGAGACGGAGAAGGTCCTGAGAGCAGCCATCAAAGAGGTCTTGGTGTGTATCCCTTCTCAGGACAATACAGTTATAGTTAATGTAGACCCATTCCCTTTATAAATACAGTTATGGTTAATGCAGACCCATTCCCTTTATAAATACAGTTATGGTTAATGTAGACCCATTCCCTTTATAAATACAGTTATGGTTAATGTA
>JAODOY010000004.1:1409124-1432778 GCA_025399855.1 Forbesichthys papilliferus | reverse complement strand
AGCATAGAGCTGTGTTTGGCGTTAGCATAGAGCTGTGTTTGGCGTTAGCACAGAGCTGTGTTTGGCGTTAGCATAGACCTGTGTGGCAGCCCCACTGTTGACATCAACACAGTGTTGTGTACAAGCTAGTGGCACAGAACAGACTACCTGCCCTGAGTTACTTATGGCACGCCATGTACCACCGGGACCCCCACAGCGACTGTACAGAACATGAATTAAATGGCAGAATAGCTATCACGTTATCGCAAACACGAGTCTGTCCACTCTCGCTACTCTCACAATACAGCGTGTTATAATAGCGTTCACTCTTCTCAGCTTGTAGCCTACAGGCGTTAATTACAGTGCTACAACTGTACAATGTGTGCAAAATGATCTTGAATGAGGTTTTGAAAATACATGTAACGCAGAATAAGGCACACAATTCTATCCTGGCTGGCTGGTTACATTTTACCTCTTACTTGCTCTTCATCTTCCCAGGTAGGCCTTCTCATAAATGCATGGTCCTTTACATAAGTAAAGGCTGGCTCTGTGAGACTGTCGTACAGGTAACCCAGTGTCCTGGGTACGGTACAGGACCTAGCCTTGTGTAGTCAGGTCACTGTCGTACAGTCCTGCAAAGCAGGAGAACGGATGTATTGTCTTTATTTCCGCTCAGAAACTCAGTGCCTACTACATGTGAAGCCGACAGAAGCACCTCAGTATGATGGTGATGACGTAGGCGTAGGCCTACCAATCACTGGGCTGATGCCTGAGACTTTGATGCAGGGGATTGAGGGGGAATAAAGACAAGACTGAGTTTACGTGATAGAAAGAACAGTGAGAGCAGAGAACACAGCTTATTGTTTAATAAACAGTTGAACTGAACAGTTTTGCCCGGTTTATTTTGTTTGATTGACTTACACTATTGAATGTTAGTACAATAAATGTAGGAAAATAAAAGTGAACTAACTTTGCTGTGTTGCATGTAGCTTAGTTTGCTACATTTCTTTTGGGGTAGCTTCAGTGTAGTGAAGCTTCATTTAACGCAGAGTAATTGGTAGCTTAGCTCACTACATTTTCAACGTAGCTTGCCCATCACTGCTTGTTATTCCACTATCATATCAACGTGCTATTAAAGGTGATGCTTCAGAAACTTGTATATTTTAACTAAATCAAAACAACAACAAAAAATGGTGCTGTGTTTACCAACACTCACCCAGACTGGGGAACAAACTGGACCTAGTTTGTCTTACGATGGCCACTCATCGGAGACGGCCATCTTTAAAGGGGGACAGGATGGTCTAGTGGTCTCGGTGTTGGGCTCCCAGCTGGAAGGTTGTGGGACCCCCGGTGTTGACCTACCTGTAAGCATCCTTGAAGAAGATGCATAACCCCCACCGCTCCAAGTGGTTGGTCACACCCTACATGGCAGCAGTCACCAGTATGTGTGAATGTGAGGCAAAATACTGTGAAGCACTTTGGATTATGCCGCTATATAAAAATGCAGTCCATTTAACACACTGTGCCTGTTACATTTCTGTGTAGATGATAAACAGTGGAAATATACCCCTGTCTATAATTTCTCAAACTCTTTTATGTAAGCTCAGCGAATGCAGTTCATATCAGTTTACATTTGATGTGCGAGCCAGGGGCTGGCTGCTGTCCATTTTCTCTTTCCACCTGGGAACATCTCTCTTATTATGACAATGTATGAGAGCCTTAAAGAACAACCTTCTCAATACAAAACCTGTGATCGAGTTCAGGGAAGATCACAGACGTTGCATAACCACAGAGTGAAAATGCACTGCTTTCCGTATGTGTATATAAATACACACATACACGTGGTGTAACCTTTGTAAATAACAGTATTTTCTGTTCAGTAAGTAGACCAGAAGTCAAGACAATTAAGCATTAGGGTCCACAAAGCACCTCATAATAATTTACAGTAGTTTCACGTTAGATGGAGTTTTTTAAAGCCAGGTCATCTTTTCTGTGTTAATCATTCAGCTCATAACACATTATGATAACCATAATGATATAAACAGTATATACTTTTATATATTGTTTACCAAATTACACAAAATCTAATTGAGAATATTATATAGATATATATTAGGTCAATTATTATATGTTTGAAATCTTCAACTTTACTCTGATTTAGCTGTTACCCTTTTCTGCCTTCTTCCTGGGTACGGACAAGGCATCAGCACAAAGCTGTTGTTGCCGACTTTTCAAACCCTCTTAGCGACGTTATTTCTAAAAAGCAAAATATGCTGTGAGTAATTACAGCACCAAATTCTCTCCCTCTCCTGCCGTGTTCAGACAGTCAGTAACTTGTGCTTGTGTGTGTGGATTCAAATGAATGCACGATGACGCCATCAATATGCAAAAGAGCGCATGACGTCATGTGGCGACTTCTAGACACTTTTGTAGCTGGTGCTAGCTAGCTACTTCTATTGGAGTTGGCAACCACTTTGTTTATATCTACAGAGCCAGCGTAATGCCAGCATATTTTTGGCAGATGTGACAATCACAGTATTAGCTAACAATTGAATTATGCCAGCTGACTATGTCTTTACAGGCTGCCGGTGTTGTGACACCCCCACTGGCCTTCACCACCTCTCTGGAGGACACACAAAGAAGGACACTAAAACACCAGTGGGACCTGAGATGCCAGAGAAAGTACAGATGGAGGGGAGGAAGGGGCGGGGTGGAGAGAGAGAGTGACAGAAAGAGAGAGAGAGATAGACTGAAATAGGCCTGGTAAGGTGTGGGGGTCAGATAAGAATACTAGCCCAGGCACAAGATGAGAGAGAGTCTCTCTCTCTCTCTCTCTCTCACCAAACTCAATTAGAACATGACGTCTTTGCTCTCGCCGCAAAGACAAAGCGTCATCGCTCTCACCGCGATGACAAAGCGACATCGCTCTCGCCGCGAAGACAGTGCAGTGAGGCACAACGATCCCTGTGTACACGTTATTATGTCATGGCCATTTAATGGCATCTGAACAATGCCCTCCACATGACAAGCTAGAACGGAATGTACAGACGCCCCTTTTATGATGTGCAAATAAAGGCGTAGGGGTCTTAAGTGGTGGAAAAGCATTTGAAAGAAAGGTCTGGCCCCGAAGGTGGCCATAGGGATGAGCGATGTTAGCGAAACATAGATAGCTTGACTGTATGGAAGCACATATTTGTACCTTTCATTCTTATTACTTCATCTCTTGCTATCTCTACGCATCTACACAAATACATTTTGGGGTCAAGGTGGCAGGAACTTTCTTCAGTTGGTTAAGTCCTCAAGGTTTTACAAATCTGTTGTTTTATTGCCAATATAACCAATAAAAATAAACAACCATATGACGTTTCTCTCTTGAATAACAAGTGGTTACTCTCTAGCCAACTTCAAATATCCCCCACTGTACCTCCTCAAAAACACATTGGTGGTTGCTGCCTGTTCCTTCCGATACTGACATATAAATAATATATATTCTAAATAAATATTCTTCCAAGGAACCATGACAGCTTGTCTCAAGGTTGCGTCACTGGCAGATAGTGAACTTCCCTCTCCTAGATACTCCTTGTCTATTATATCAGTCCACTAATGAGATTCCAATTATAGACCGTTCATTTATAAGATGTCAGCGCTCAGGTCAGCCCAACGTGAGCGCATGCTGCCTCGCTGGGGACCGCTGCTAATGTCTACCTGATGGTCGTCTTTTCCAATTTATTCGCTCTTGAACATTTTGTTGGGACATTCTTCTTGACCTAGAAATATGATGTTACAGAGAGAAAATGTTACATAATCACATAATCACACAGATGTTTTGTTGGAGACCATTTTTCAACTCTAACCTGTTTTTATTTACATTTTTTACTAAACTAGGCTTGCACTGCAGCATACAGTTTTACATTATGAAAACAAACAGATTTAAACCCTTTTTTATGTATAATGTAACATAACTTATGAGTGGACAACACTATACACTTGTCACTTCATATAGTCTGCACTAATGTGAATATTTAGTTTTTCAACATTATATTGTAATATTAACTAACATACTCTACCTCAAGCTTGTAAACAGAGGAGCCAAATGCTATTTGGAATGAAACTGAGCACTGAATACAATTCAGCTTAAAGTTTGTATATCACAAATCTATTGTTCAAACATCATAAAGACAATAAACTCTTAGCTCTCGCCTGGCGGCAACAGCATGTTTTTCACTAACAGATCTCACACAGATCCTAATCCATTTCAAGAATGTGAGAACCACATCACTGCCTTTGTCAAACCATAATCCCCAAAAGGCTTCCGTAACCCCATCCCATCTTCCCGCTGAATCTTGTTCTGTGTTCTGTGAAAAGCAGAAGTGCGTAAAGCTTCCCTTCGGCGCTTCAAAGTGAGACGGTTATTTTGACACCTTCAACAGTTTCAAAGCTGCTCTGCTTCCACTGGAGTGGCTCTTAAGGGGTATCATTACCGTTAATGCTGGCACCGAACTCCAAATGTTTTGGGTTAACTGTGGGAGTCTAAAAGGGGACGATGGGCGGTTAGTGTTTGTAGTGAGGACATGTATTCAGTGTAAGGAGCTTTAAAGCCACATACCGTGCCCGTCACCTTCACCCAGCCAAAACAGAGAAGCAGTGATCTCAGGGTTCTAGCTGGATGTCCGTCAGACAAAGTCTCTTGCCTCTTGCAAGGCCAGCTGCCTTATGAGCTGTTGGAACACACACCATCTTTTCCTCTTTCTCGCACTTTTGTTGGTCCAAACCAGAACGAACTCGAATGCGATTAGCCCCCCTTCACCTGCCCCCCGGCTGGTTTGCAGGTCCGTTTACATCAATGGACACACCAAAGGTTTGTCTAATGTCGCCGTGGGAAACAATCACAGTTCTCTGGCAACAACATGGAAAAGGTGAAGCAGAATCAAAATGGACACATTTTCTTTATTATTAATGTTTTTGTTTATTTGAAGTCCGTGTCAACACCTAAATAATACAGAATTTAGGTTTGACAGTATAAATGTGTCCCACCAGATGGAAGCTGCAAGCTGCTTTAATGCAGGAGTGTTTTTGCGGAGACGCTGTAATGCAAAGTGAGTTTTTAGCTTTGCTTGCAGTTATCACAACAAAATCAGTTCAGTGTTGCAAGCAAGAGAGCTAGGTTATCATATCAGCCCACCGGTAGGCTAGAGTCGTCACGTCAAGGTTATACATTCTTCCTAGGGGCTGGACAATTTATATTTATCGCCTCGATTTGCCGGTTGAGTTAGTATCAGAAAAATATTGAAGGCTGTTGTAAAAAGCAGACCACAGTGTAGGGATCCAAGCCGGGCGTAGCCCATGAGCAATTACTACCTGCAGCCAACACACCTGTGGCTCTTTGGCCTAATCAACAATGTGTCTTAAGCAGTACATAAAAGCAGCTCTGCTCAGTCATGCACAAGCCCCGGGATGAAGACTACATGTTATCTTCTGCTGTTACCGGTTACATGTGTCAAGCTGTGAGTAGAGGCTCTAAGTTTAATTAAACGGGTTGACTGGTGTACCGCTGCTCTGTGTGTGTGCTCTGTTCCCAGCTACCTGACACAGTGTAGTTTAGAGGGTACCTTTCCCACACATTTCACGCAACCGCTCAACAAACCATCAAAAAGACCAATGTCTACTTTCATTTTTTAGCGCACCCGAGATGAGATAGCGTTCACACCAGCTCGAACTGCACTGGAGTTTGGATGAAGGACCCGGGTCCGGTCCTGGGTGCGCACCAATCTCTAGTATGAATGCACCCTTAAAGGGTAGGGTCAGCGATGCTGCACATTTTTGAAGATGGCAGGAGATTGTTGACATTTGAACTCACTGTCCAATCAAAAACACCTCTCCCATAGGACACTCACTACTCACTCAGAAGCCCCCCACCCCCCCCTCCCCACACACACACATTGCCAAGGCCGGGATAGTGTTGTGTGGTCTGCACCACTTTGTGTTCCCATTTTACAAAGCCAGGACTGTGTAGGAACACAGGGTTCGGTTTCAATGTGCACAGAATGGACAGCTAGAGGATATTTGCTGTTTTTTACAGACACGCTTACCTCACCTGTTAGCAGGCTCTGTTTCACCATAACAACCTAAATCATAACATCATTACAGCGTAGCAGGTATAGAAGGAGTCAGACTGGCATATGGTTTGTGTTTCTTTCATAACAAGCTGCCTCCACTGTTGCACAGGACTATTTGTAGCCAAAGGAGGGGGTGCGTTTAATGTGGCTTTTGCACCCCCCCAGTGCACCTCCATTCTCCACCTCCACATTGCCACGGTTAGCCATTGAACCAGATCAATGCATGTAAATATGATGGATAACGTTAATCTAACGCCACACAAAAGGACTATTTTGATATGCATGATAGACATTGACATGCTTATAAACAGGCTGTTGTTTACTCAGTTCACATTTATACATGTTTTGTCAATTTGTTTTTTGACTAATTGAGTATGTATTGGGAGGAGCAGGTTATTATTAAGGGGGTGTTGTTTGTTTCCATGTGAAATGTGGACTGTGCAGCTCTTTGATACTAATGTGATTAGCCTGTTTGAAAAGAGGAGTAATTTATAGCTAGGTTTAGTTTGAAATATAAAACTAAAGTGAACCTATCTGTTAATTCTCCAGTAATTAGTAATAATAAACGAGAGAGGGAGGGAGAGGGAGAGAGGGGGGGGGGGAGACTGCAATTGTCGCTGAGGAGCAAAGGTCCTGTGGTCAGATCACTGACAAGGACTTAAGGGGAAGTGGTTTTTAGAGACTGGGTATTTCTGGAGTTCGGGAGTTAATTTAAGACCAGAGTCGGTCGGGCAATGCACGAAGGCTCTTGCTGCCCCATGTGTAACCTGAGCACGACTTAAATGAAGTGTGAGTCATGCAAGTATTTTTGGACTGTACAGTAAACGCAGAGTATTTCCATACGCAGTGCATACATTGAAGTAGAATCAGGATGCTGACATCACTCAGTGTGAAATCCATTATTTAAAAGGTCATATATACACAATATTTGAAACATGTAATATACTATAGCAGCAAACAACTATGTTCTATGTACATATAATGTGGAGAATAATATAATATATTATATAATATGTCTCTCTCTCTCTCTCTCTCTCTCTCTCTCTCTCTCTCTCTCTGACATTACTGTAGATGAGGCAAGTGAGCAAATGTGAAGTGTGGTTTTCCTTTGTTGCACCCCCGTGTGTGCACAGCAATTGGTTATGAACTGATACTAAAACAGAAATGGAAATTCTACAAATAAACTCATATTACATTAAAATAAAACAATTATTTGCAGAAAACCCTGAAACTAAACTAAGAAGCCAATACACAGTTTGCAAGAACGTTAATTTTCCTACTACAGAGGAAACTTTCCTTCAACACAGTGTTGCAGCAATCTTGGTTGCAGATGTGGAATTGTGGAAATATGAAACCATTCATAGATCAAATCTAACCCTAGATGCAAATAATGCACAGAATTAGCATTTCCCCAAAATATACAGTAGCCTATACATGTATACAAAAAGTAAATATCGTAACTAAACAAACATATAAAGTATAATCCATCCATCCATCCATCGTCATCCGCTTATCCAGAGTCGGGTCGCGGGGGCAGCAGCTCCAGCAGGGGACCCCAAACCTCCCTTTCCCGAGCCACATTGGAAATATAAACATATAAATTATAATTCAGCACAAAACTAAACTAAACTGAGACTTGAAAAGACAATGAAATTAAAAGAAAAACCTGAAACTGAAACAATGTTGGTGTGCAATGGACAACAGTGTCAGGGTGTGGATGTCAGGGCTGCAAAGGAAGAGGGGGGTGGTGGATGAGCAATATGGTGAATCTGGCATATGTGCTAATATTGACTCTGCAACCGTGGGGCAGAGTGATGAAATACTTCTGCTGGGCCCACTGTGACCATCTACTACAGTAGTATTGTTTATTATTATTATTATTATTATGATACATGGCTGAGGGCTTGGTGAATCTAGTTACTGGTTGTTTGCCAACTTTAAATACTTTTAAATTTTGTGTTTTTGAATGTGTTTTTATACAGTTGCCTTTGTGCGTTTGCTAGCAGTTAAGTGCACGCTTGATATGGATAACACCTCCTAACCTACCAACCGACAAACCTCAGCCGTGCTATTCTCAGCACAGGCCGTGACATTGACTGATCCAAACACAATATTATCTGCAATCTCCAAATGCCCTGGCTAATCCTGGCTCTGTGAACCTCTGACTAACAATAGTCATTTTATAAGGCAGTGGGATCTTCATGCTATGACACATGCATGAGGGCACCCGTCTGCAACAGTACCCCTTATGAGACTTGGATTAGGTCTGAAGCGAGTGTTCTCCCACCTATGCTCTCACAATAGAACCAACCTCAGATGACCGGCACTGGTCCTGACCTGGTGTATACTTCTACAGACACAATGTTCCTTCTCAGAACTGAATCATTCATGATTCACACATTTATACAGTACGGAACAGTACAGTGAGTTAATTCTGGTCTTCTTATGGTTATATGTTCTGTATTGAGGACTGCAGAAATATATTCCTTAAGGAAATAGCCCTATTGTTGAAAAAAGAGCATTTGACTACGCCTATTAGAATTTTCATCTGATATTTGGAGATGGAGTCTCAAGACTTCCAAGGTCCTTAAATGAACTATGTATGATCTCTGCCACTAGATGTCACACTAGAACATCAGCATTTCAGACCAAAATAAATGCTTGGTTTGTTGTTTGAAACAACATGGCTGCACTCAAAGCACATCAACACAGTGAATAGCAATTTCACGTTCTCTGCAATTTGTTTAACCTCAATGAAAAAATAACGTAAATTAGCTTAGCTGACAACAGACTTACTGTAGCTGACGACTCAATCAATCAAAGGCCTACAGCTAGCCTGATGTCTTCATCGCTATAGCAGGTAAGCAATAAAAATAAACACAATAGTGTCAGTGACACCAAAACACTGGGTTGTGTTAAATGTATACTTGCATTACCCCCTGTAGTGAAACAATGCAGACCGTGGAGGGCTCAAAGAAGGAAAGGGGAAGAGGTGGAGTAGTGAGTATTTCCTTCCTTTGGGTAATAAGGCTGAAATCACTGCACAGACAAGAGGATGTTTATCATTCTTTAACCCCTCTCTTATGGTAACAATTGCCTATTTTCAGCAGAACTGAAATTCTGTTGAAAACTAACTGGGTCCATCTTTAATTCCAAAATATTGCCTGTTGGCCATTGCTGGAAAACTACTGTTCATAATAATCCCATGCTCCCATATACAGTATGAGATGGGAAATACATTTAACAAAACACACAAATATATATATCAATAGGCCTGATTTGATGCTGTGTGTTGGACTATTTCAAATGTTTGTTATTTGTGTTTTCAAGATGAAGGTAGTATTTATGGTGCCGACTAGCGATGGTCCCAGCGTTTAATTGTTTAACCACCTAATCGCTCACATCCCTAATCCCAGCCTTGGAAATGTGCCCAATGTGGGGGGGGGGGGGGGGGTTGTGCACCATCTCCGTTCACTCCAATGGATCGTTTTTTTTCACAGCAATGGAGCCTCAAAATACTTCCCGGAAGTTATCCTAAATACTAAAAGTACCCTATGAATTCCATTTATTGTAAAATAGCAGTCCATGCGATGGGGTGTTTTAAATAAATAGAATCATCCACTTTCAATCTTCATAGTAAAGAAGTAAATAATCTCAAATGTCTTCACCATAGCTTGGAAGTTAGGCTATTTATTTTAAATAAAAAAATGATAGAATCTTTGACATCATCCATAAACTCTCATACTAGGCATCTAATGGCTTCTATTTATAGAACAAGATGGCGGAGGATTGCTGAAAGTTAAGATGCTGGTTTTCAATAAAGTAGGAGTGAATTGAATAACTTGGTCTGAAGCGTCTCTACTTGGACCTTTCAGTGGAAAGCGTCTGTGTCTGCCTGGCCTGAATGCGAGGTGTATTATCATCTGGCAAAGCCATTTGATTACATTACATACATAAGATTACACTTAATAATAATCATGGTAAATATATTTAAAAACAAACGAGCTAAATTGGCACCGCTCACCGTGTACAGTATAGGCTGTCTACCTAAACTCTCTTTAACATTTCCACCATATCTAGATAAATTAGCCCCTGTGTACTTATCATTTAGATTTAGTTTGTTTTCTTAATGTATGTGAGACATTATGTAGCTGTTGGACCATTCATGCATTATCTCAAAAACATGTTTTATTTGAAAACTTCCACATTGTTCTTAATGAGTAATTCCTGCATGGACTATTGGTAAATGAAGAGGTTTCAGTTGTCTGTAACAATCTGCCTTCAACACATACATCTGACCAATAACGTCACTTTCCTTGTGTGACAATATTTCCCACCAGGTCATACTAGATTTATATTTGCATATGGAAATGCTGAATCTGTAGAGGTAGCGACACAAGATTGTGAGAATGGAAATAATCTGGTTTCCAACTGTAGCCCGAATAGTATTAACCAATTACATTTGTGTGGAGAGCAAAAGAGGCAGAACACATTGGCTGAAATGAAATCTCAGATAAAACATATATTGATTTAGCTGTAAGTTGGCTTTAATGCGTGGATATCCGTTTATAAAAACCAAACTCAACTCAATTATATTTTTGCATCTCAAGTAGAAAATCACACTGTCAACAATGACAGAAGAGAAAGTCTTGGTCTGGATTTCCACCGGCTGCCCCATAAATATCCCAAAAATATTGGCCCTTGCCATGATTGAATATTGTATTACATGTTCTACCTTATGAAAAAGATACAAGCAAGCATTTTTATGAACTGTTTATAATTTCTTAACCTGACCCGCCAGATGGTCTGTCACACAACCACTTGGGAAGCCGTCCATTGAAAATGATTTGAAAAGGGCATTATCTATCTAAACATACTGCGATTGGACCTGGAACCTGCGAACCAGTCGAGCGCTTGTTAAACTTTTGCCAACACCAGCCAAGAGAAGAGTGAAAAGATAACTTCCATCAAGAAAAGCTTTCACATTGCTGTTTTATGGTCTTCTAAAACATTCTAGGCTAATAAAACTAATGAAAGCTGTTGCAGCATGTACATTAAAACCTTTTTAGGAATCAATATTGTTGGTTTAGAGTCGCTTTCCACCACTGTCCACCGAAACCACAGCTGTAGGTCTCAGCATGATGATGGTTGGCCATACAGCAGCATGGTCTGGTGAGGCTTATCATTCCTAGCCCGCTGTCCAGAACGAGGGCATGGCAACTCACAATATAACACTGCAGCTGTTTCACTAGGCCTGCAGTGGTGCAACTCACTTTCTCATTCTGTAGATAACGGCAGTGTCCCAAATGCCATAGACAGCCTTATATAATAATAATAATAATAATAATAATCAGTATTTGTATTGCACTTTAAAATATATGGTAGCACACCTCATCTTGTGTTGTGTTGTTAGCTTAGCTTGTGGCCTGCACCCTACAGAAATTCAATGCGATAGCTTCACTCAACCCTCGGACAATGCACTTGGCTAAGGCCGTGAAGTTAGCCTGCTGTGTTCACAGCACAGGCTGCACTCAGTGGAGCTTTACGGCAGTATCAATTTGCCTTTATTCCTGGCGTCTTCCTCAGTGTTTGCGGGCTCTACGCGTGTCACATTGCCCTGTCGTATGCACAGTGGCAGCGCTCCGCTCTGCCACTAATCAACTGGATGTGTAGCCATGGCATTAGCACAATTATGGCTTCTCCGCTGTGCTCTGTGTCACGGTTAGCAATCACGCAGGGAACAAAACAAGCAAAGAGCTTTTGATTGCTTGAAGGTTGAGGTCACAAAACAGTACTGTGCCAAAATAAGTAAAGTACCACTCTCTCATGTTGTGTTTTATTTGATTTATTTTTAGAACAAAGACAGGTCTATACCAGTCTATTTAAAAAGACTCACGTAGGTCTTCTGGGCAAAATGGCCTGTTCGCTTGTATACTTAACAACTATGTTAGTTGTTTTTGTTGTACATTCAGGTAATAATAATAACAACAATAATCTCTCTATTGTTGGTGCAGTATAGACACGTTTGTTTGAGTAGACACCTTTAGCACCCCTCCCACGCTTACTGTTTATGTTTTGAAACATCGTAGGGGCTATGACTATCAGTTGCCCGACACTAACTAGTTTATGAGAAGATAAATGACCTCAATAATATAATCAGTGTCTTGTTATGTTATGAGACATATACATTGTAATATGTAACCATTGTAAATGCTTAAAAATTGAATATGTTTCTGTATGTGCATGTATAATATACAATTAGCCTGACATTAGACAAAGACTCTTGTTCCTTACTAAGAGGTGCTCTTCAACAGTCTGTTAAAACAGTCCAACCTCCTAGAGCACGGTCTACCCACGTGCAAGACAACTCTGTCTCCTTGTGAAGACATAATGAAAGCTTAGCAGTTCATGCGAGACGTTTATGTGAATTACAGTTGTCCACAGGGCCCAATTTACAACTACTCTTGAGTGTGAGTGTTGAATTAAACTGTCCAAATGTGGATGAAGTATAAGAACTGTTGAAATGGGTCATATGAGAGCAGTAACCAAACATAGGTCATTTGTATTAAAGCATTGTTTTGTTCTCCCACTCACTCACTCACTCACACACGAAGAGACACGTCTCTGAGTTTAGTGACTTTACAGTACCGTTGTGTTATATTCTTTGTGGATGTGGTGTATATTGCCCCCGACTGGTGAAAGGGAGCAATGACACCATGGCCAGTTGTGTCATAATAAACAGTACTGGTCACCGGTTAAAGGGCATGTTCAGGTCATTCTTGCTAACTTTGAGCTCAAATCAAGACAGCATCGCTCCACGGTCCTCTGCGGCGCCACCACAAACATGGAAATGCATTGTGGAGTAAAGCGTAGCGCTACGGCTTTAATACGAGCCGTGTTCGCCACTTTGTTGATGGAGCCAGGGCTGTGTAGAAGTATGATATACTTTTTTATCACGCATAGAGAACGGTAAGATGTGCGAAATGTGAGGCGATGTGTTAAATTTAAATTTGTATGTTAAAGTGTGTATTAGCTTACAATTAGCTTGCAATAGCTGACTACATTTAAGAGTGATGCACAGGAGGGTGCCCAGGGGGCGTGTGCATGGCATGCACATGCACAAACGTGTGTGTGCACTTCATTCAAATGTGTGCTTTCAACTTAAACCCAAGAGCTGTGGTCTGCTGAGACTAGCTAATACAGACCAGTGTAACCATCAATAGCTAATACAGACCAGTGTAACTATCACTAACTAATACAGACCAGTGCAACCATCACTAGTTAATATAGACCAGTGTAACCATCACTAATACAGACCAGTGTAATGTTACTAACGAAAGGAAGAAACCAGGACTGTGTTCACATGCACGTTGAGTGCCCTTGAAATGTGTGTTGAGAACTGTGCCAAAAAACTCTTTCCTTGTTATCTCCCTGGTGGGAGAATTTCAACAAAGACACACACCAGAAGTTGTGACTCGATGAATGAACTTTCTAGGACAGTTTGAGCTTCACCATCTGCCATGGAAAAACGTCTCTGCTCTAGTGTCAACAAGGGATTGCATGTTTACTGGGGGAAGAGGTAATTTAACAGTCTGCCTTTGTGTTTATTGGTGATCTGTATAATACTCACTTTGTCCTTTACCTACCAACACACCTTTGACTTAAAACCCTCTGGAGATTAAGCAATTTTTTGTCCGTTTTTTACTACTTCTACATTATATATGGATCACCATGTATTTGATATCTATGCTCAAAAGGACCTAAGCTAATATAAGCTAAATTAGATTTATTAGAATGTATTATTGAATTCCCATCACATACAACCATGTAGAAGAGTTCTTCCACTGAAAAAATATTTTCCCAACCCTTTTTATACAAGTGTGCATTGTTTTACAATAAAATATGAATAAAAAAATTAAATAATGCACCCTTTGTGCCAGATGTGATCTATGTTTTTTTTTTTTTTTACACATTTTTACTTTATCACTCAGGAATGCCACATAGGCATGCCAATGATGCCAGGTCTATCTGAAGTTGCCATATACTGCTATATCTGAGCAGAATGTTCAGTGTTATGTCTACAATTACCACGACCAACCTTGGCTGGGAGGGGGGGAACTAATACTGTCAGGGCTTCAATGCTATTTGGACAATAGCACATACTGTACATGCATACATCATGCATAACAATGCTAAAGCTGTTCATGTTATTAGTTACTGTATGTTTGTAGAAATACACAAATGTGTATGTATTTTTATTGTTTTATTTTTATTTATTATCTTTATAGCTTGTATCCTGCTAGCTTCTCGTTGCTTTGTGACTTCCTGTTTGGGGTGTTGATAAAAGGTGGGCATCTACCTTCTTATCAATAACAATCTGTCTAATAATAACACTTTCCTGTTTATCAAAACGTGTACCTACACGTTTACACCTGAGAGCTTCCAAAACCATTTGGTTGCACGCAAGCATTCAAAACAACATTGTTTAATGTGGTTTGTTTCTGTCTTATTACTGTAAAAAGAAAAATGCCTACATTACTCTTTGTCTCATGACTCCTTTTGCTAATCTTGTTAGGACAAGATCGTGACAGAATTTCCATTACACTGCCATTACAGATTCATCAGCATACATGGGTGAGTGCTCACAGTTTATGGAGAAGATGGATTTGTTTTCTACTGTTGGATAACAGAATATGACACTCGACGTTGGATTATGTTTTGCTGCTCTCTGGTGGACAAAAACGATATTGTATTGAGAAAGCAAACACCATATCTGCATATTCCTTAAGCACTCACTCACATCCCCTTTAGAAATGTTTAAGCAAGTCTTAAAGGTATAGTCAGCGATTGTTAGTTAATACACTTTTTTGTCAAATTCAACGAATATCTCCTCGTGGTGCATTAGCTGCTCCTTCTGTATGCCTGTTGAAATAATAATCGAGTGTTTCTACATGGCCCTGGCTCTGTGAATCTGAACAAAACAGGGTGGCGCAGACCGCACCAAACACTAATCCCACCCGTGGCAATGTGTGTCCAATGTGGGAGGCTGAGCTTCTGAGGGAGCACCCTATGGATTTGAAGGGGGAGGTGTTTTGGTTTTAAATAGTTAAAAGATCATCCAGCTTTATACAGGATGACTATACTCAACATTTATTACCGGTTGCCACAGGACTACTGGCAGAGGGGATTGCAGATACAGACTGTCTCAAGTTTAGGGGGTTAAGCTTCTAGTTTCTGTATATAATGTGGGCTTTTCAAGCCCTTTGGGCTGCTACTGTTATTGAGGGTTTTATTTTATTGAGGGTTGATATGGAAACTTGTCCTCCTTTAATGTTGATCTGGTTGGATATGTTGACTGGAAGGCTGCTAGTTGAGTTCACTGTGACACAAGTATTATTTATCTACCCAAGAACATGGTGTCTGACTCTGGACCTGGGAGACTGTGGCCAAGTGAACCTTTGTTGGTTGTAATGTTAAAATGTTTGTAGCTGTGAAATGGATATACATTATTAATACAGCTACACTTTCTTTAAATTGTTAGAAAAATGACACACAAAAAAGGTTGAACGCTAGGCTATAGATTAGCAACATGGCAACTTTTGGTCCCTCAGATATCACTGGGAAATGTAGTATATTTATGGTAGGGGTGAACTAGTAAAGGCACAGAATGTGGGGGTAGCCTGTAGGCCTATAGTTGTCCAGAAAGGCCTTGTCTTTGAGGCTCTAAGGCTGCCACATCAACTCATGTTTGGTCAACATGTCTGTTATGTAACTTAAAGTTGAAGATCAACTTCATACACACTGGCACCATGTAACAGATTGTTGATTATTCTGTTTAGTCATATTTTAAACTTTTAATATATTTATAATTATGGAAATATATTTGCCATTAATGCAATTATTACAGAAAACAGGCTTTCTTGTTGACACATTATATTGGAGCAGTTGGCAGATATTATTTAATGTTACGCAGTTGTAGGTTAAAGCTATATCCAGTTAGTGTAAATAAAGTCTAAAGCGTAGCTAAAACTACAACTCCCAACGTGCATGAAACACCTCGAATTTCCTGTTTGCAGAATTTTGTCTGACAGATAAAACCAGGGAGGTTTATTTATTTCGATATTGTAGCTTTATCCGTTCAATAAAACATTAGACAAACTACTAGAGCCACATTTTTTTACAATACACTAGGGTGGGTCCGTTAACACATCTAGTAGATGTTAGATTAATGTCCAAACAAACCCAGAATTTAATGTAATTTGAAAAGTATTTCTGTTTTCAAATCAAAATGTGTTGGCCAACCAAAAGCGTTTCAATAAAATAGGTCCTAAGAAGCTGCAATCGTAAAAACGATGCATCAACGAGTGTTGAGTTCTGAAGTGAGACTGGCAAATTATTTAATTGGTAGTAGTTTTGTAATGATTAATTCAATGAAATTAAACATAGTTATTTAAAGCATTTGATTTACTGGGACTATTCGAGTATGGACTTAATTTGCTTGCTCCTCTGTGATCTACTGTGTTTGGTGCTATAATAAATACCACAAATGCAGTGTAGGTAGGCTATTGAAAATCAAGCTTCACGTTTGATTTTTTTAAACATGCGGTAGGCTACTTTCCGTGAACAAATGCAGTTTAAATACTTGGTTCACGGACCTTTCCTTTCTCCAGTGTAACTTTACAGTCGGGCAGCCATTTTTTCCTCATCTTCGCAGAATTTTTTTTCCGTGTCGGCTAATATATCTGGCCGGCGCTGCAATTTCGGAATCTGCCCTTGTATATGGCGGACGAAAATTTCCACAGGAGCAACCGCAACCGAAACCCCGAGGACGGCAAAACGCTGCCTTGCACGGATAATAGAGAAAAACCGTCGCAAAACAAATCCACATACGACACGGTCCTCGCTGGAAAATGCGAGGACCGTGAAGGAGTTGTTTGTATAAAGCACTTGGAAATTTGAACATTTTGAATTTCTAAATAACTAATTTTCATTTTGAGAAGGCAGTTGTGCAGTCACCGCTGGTCGCGGCGAGGAGGATTTCGAGAGCGGCTGATTCGCATGAACGGCATCGTCTCCAGAGGTACGTCAACCCGCTCGTTTTTAGTTCGAAATCCCCCAAATTCCCAAATTTGGAGGCCATTGTGGATGTTAGTTATCTCACAAGTCCACAATGAGGACGTTTGTCCGCGTTGTGCACTAATGTACGGCATGCTGTCTGGGTGTCGTCTTCAAAGTAATGCCAGATAGACCTAAGCTGTTGATTTCTGATAGCAATTTAGAAATAAAGTTTTCTTGCAGCCACTAACTATTTGGCTGTGTAGACAGTTATTTTCTCCTATTACAGTAATCACACAGGAAATATGCTATTTATTTTAATAGATGAGGAGAACAAGCCACATTATTAACACGAAGGACGAAAGGGGAGGATCGAACAATCTCAAACATGAAAACCTCCTGCAGCCATGTTTAGTGAATTTTAGCTCAAATTTATACTGGGTTATGGGAGTCATTTAAACTGTCATGACAATACATTTACACACACAGATAGGACGTGTTATATGTACAACAGAGTAACACGTAAAAATGCATCGGAAAAGGTTATTTTCAGAGAGATAAAAGATTATTTCAATTTATTTCATCCGTTGTGATTGGCGCCACCTGTAGGCAAATAAATTTGAGAAATTATGAAATTGTATTTAGAACGTTTTAGATATGGTCATGATTTATGATGCAAATTAAGCAAAAACATTTTTTTTTTGTAATGGGTAACATTGCGTGGTAACTAAACATCTGTTTCTAGTGTTTGTCCTCTGTTACCCAATGCAAACAGGCAGAAACTATTTTACATAGTCAAGTTTCAACTGACTGTACATATGTGCTTGTATTTGAAGCATTTTTACAAATGAAGCCTGCAGGCATTAAATAGACCTATGTAAACTATGATGTCAAAAAAGATATCAATACTTAGACACGGACTAGTTCTGTCTGCAGAAGTCATTCGGTTTAATTCATGATTGTTTTTATATTATTAAAATAGCGTTTAGTAAAACACTTTTCTGACTCACAGAACATACTACTCCGTTAATGACGTGTGTCTCTAGTCAAATTTGGATGCGAACCTTGCGTTCTGTATGTATGTGTGTGTGTGTAAGTATGTATATCTATCTATCTGAAGTACAAAAGGCATATCTAGAAAAGATTAGCATAGTTTCTGAACAGGCAAAGCAAACACATCCAATATCAACGGTAGTATACATGTTTTTGTGGGCTTATGTGGGAAACAATTTCCCATCCGGTATAGTTAGTTAATTAATTTCTATAGTGTTGTGAATACATATTCTTAAATGCCATTTTCCTGCTGTGTGTAATCTTCACAAACCTATACAATTCATAGAGATAGTGTAAATTGATGATTTGCATGCTAAATCAGAATCAGAATTCTGACCTTTCCCTTGGTGATTTCTGTCCAAATGAAGGAGCTCTGAATGACAGAATGGGAGAGTATGGCAGTCCCATGGTTTTATTACGGCTGGATGCGAATCATATGAGCGATAGGAATGTTTATTTGCAGAATGCCTGAAGAATTAGTAATTGGGACTTAAGTAATAAGGGTAAAGGTCTCAGGAGCAGCTCTGCAGTAGTGCTTTCAGTGAGAGGCACTTTTAATTAAGTTAATTATTTATTTGTTAGAATTTTAAAATGAGGCTTTGTGTCGGATACTTTACATGTCCTGCTATGGAAAATCAGAATCTTGTCGTTAACAGTAATTATACTATTATTAATATGATAGGATGACAGTTCAGTCCATCCAGGTTGAAGTTTAATTGATATTAATTATCTCATTGATTCGTGTGGTGATGTTATTGCTTTCGGTCGACATTTTAAAGGGCAGGAGCCACTGACATTGTGTTGCTGTTTCAAATGTCATGTCAATTTCCATTGTGGAAGTGCGATTCCTAAATTTAGCTCACGGGCTGAAGAGCAACATCCCCATCAACCTTAAAACTCCTTGTGCCGTTTTACTTCGAGTGTTCTCAGAGGCATGTTGAAAATGGCATCACCTAAATTAGACTCCAGGGAGCGGTTTTCAGGGTTTGTTGCCGCATAAAAAAAAAAAGAAGAAAAAAAATCTGTGCATTCTGCACATATTTTGTACACCGCTCCCTTTTCTCCCACCATGTGAACCTTATTGGTCTCATGAATAATGCATATGAATGTTCAATTGCTGCAGCAACGAAAATTAGGCCTGTTTACGTGCAGAAGCTTAGGTGGGGCGGGACCCTGAGTTGCTTTTCTGAAAATACAAATTTTCAGCAAAGCAAATCTCATTTCTCTGAGTGAAAAGGGGAGGGGGGGAGGAAGGGGGGGAAGGGAACCCCCGCGGGTTTAATGAATCCATAAATCACAATAGTGCCCGGTTTGCTGCGCCCGCTTCACTCTGCAGTGTAATTTTGATTTTCATCAAAAATTTAATCTGTCAGCCTACGATGGTTTAGCGGAAGATGCTGCACTGAATTTCTAATTTTAGAGGCCTGATCTTTCAGGATTTATTTTTGTATAATTCAAGTCTGGTTTTCAATATCTCTTGTTATTAAATTTTAATTCATGGCATTAACATATAGATTGAAAAGGGTTTTTTATGTGTGTGTGTGTGTGTGTGTTTGAGTATGTGAGAGTGCACGCTTGGAATTTTACGAGATGCCGCGATTTATTTTTCCAGAGCTTTATGTGGATTCATCCATTTTCTCTGCATTATTGTTTTTTGAAATCATTGGCTGTATGTAATCGTTTATTACAGAGGGTAATGTAACTGGGTCAGAATGTCTTGATTCTGACTCGCAGAACACTGGAAACGTGCCATGAATCCAGGAGACAAGCGTCTGCCATCACCTCTACCTTTCTCTTTACTATTCCTCGAGGAACAGAAACACTGCTGCCAACATTAAAGGTGGAGTCAGAGTTGCTGGAGAACATTTTTTTTATATTTGACCTGGATCAAAACGGAAACACTCTCTCCTTCGATGCCATAGGGTGCTCCCTCAGAAGCCCCGCCCCCTTCAATGCCATAGGGTACTACCTCAGAAGATCCACCCCTTCAATGACATAGCTGCCACCTCAGGAGCTTCGCCCCCTTCAATGCCATAGGGTGCTACCTCAGAAGCTCGAGCCCCCTCCCATACACACACACACACACACACACACACATTGCCAAGGCTGGGATGGTGTTGTGTGGTGCGGTCTGCACCGCTATGTTTGTGTTCCCATTTACATGACCATGTAGATACACTAGATTATTCTTTGAGCGTGCACACAGGATGGGCAGCTAGCGGGCCGCGAGGAGATATTAGCTGAATTTGACAAAGTGTGAAAAAGCTGAATCCACCTTTAAGCACCAATGGTGATTTAATTGGATTCATCTTGTGGTTTCCTAGTGGTGATTCCACCTACTGTGGTGAGCAGTCTAACTTGTGGGCGATTTGTCAAATCAAAATTCTTTGGTCCCAACGTGGAAACAAAATGACGGGACGAAGGGATTAGCGGTGTGCTGTAATTGATTTTCCTCATTTGTTGTGCAGCGGCGGCCCGAGTAGTGCCGACATATAGGCCAATTATTTTAAGTAGCTCGACATAGGGCAGCATTCTAAATAGAAGTATGTCATGGAGGTATTCTGCATCCCCAGCCTTTGAAGCCTCTGCACTCTGTGTAGATCAGCGTGTATTCTAGCACACTGGGGTTTAATATCCACCCAAAGCCCAAAACAGATGGACCCAATCATGAACAGAGCAGTTTTATTGAACATCATTTTTTTTTTTTCTCTCAGAACTAGTTTTAACAAATGGGCAGTTTGATCACTTACAAGCACAATCATTCTCTGAAAACTTGAGGTTTCTACGGTGACACAAACCGTCGACCCAGAGATGGCCCTGTGCGTGCTGCATTTTATGGGATAGAATGAAGCCACTTAATTGTGCTTTATTTTTTCTCTTTATGTAATTTCAACCATCATTAGAAACTTGTGTATGTGCTGTTCTGTTCTTGTGTTGTACTGCAAGGTTGGTGCTGTTTGATGTCAAAAGCTTGTCCACAGTAGGTGAAGAAAGGAGGCAGCAGATGGCTACTCTTATTTACTTTATTGGTAAGAAAAGGGTAGCAGCTTGACTGTTTCAGTTAAAGTTTGGTCTGTGTTCAAATTGAGATTGTTATATGGACCAATGCCTAGTCAAAATCCCATGCGTTGTTTTGTTTGAAGGGATGAACAGAAAACCCATTTTTATTAGGAGATAATGGAAACATGACCTACACTCCTCATCATAACCTGTTCCAAATGAGCTCTGTGAGAACCAGTGTTCATACTTTGAATGGTAAAACCTGTTTGTCACAGATTGGTCTTCCATAACTAACTGATTTACAAGACCTGCAAACAGCCAGATGTGTCGTTAAGTTTCACAACTAATTCTTCAGTGTAAGTTTAACGTCTGATTTGGTCATTTTTATGTAGTTGGTTGTTGTGCATGTCAATCAAAACACCTCTCCTGTCAAGTAAGTCTTGACCATAGATGGTGTGTATATATAAATGGACCCTCTGTGATGTCACCATAGACTAATGGTTCTTAACCTTATTGGAGGTACTGAACCCTGCAAGCTTCATCAGTGCATTCACCGAATGTAGTGATGTTCCGTAATTGGAAAAATAAAATAAGATTTTTTCAAAACATAGGTATATATTGTATTTGTGCACAAAATGAACCATGTATTAGTTGCACACAAAATCACTGAAATTCAAAGAACAAAATCAGCAAAACATGAATTACACACAAACATAACTCAATGAATATTTACTCCACGTCAATGTGACTTTTGCTGTTGCCTTTTAGATACAAGTTCAGAAATGCGCGGCTTCACCTTGGCAAGTGCCACTCTCATATAATTTTCGCATACTGTTCCTTTTCTTAGTTTTCATGTCTACCATCCTCGAAAAGGATTGCTCGCAAAGATATGTTGTAACAAACGGTATCTCAAGGGCTTTCTTAGCAATAAGAGCGTATGTTACGATTTGGTGACACCAAAACGTTAAGAGCATTGTTGCTATGAAGAGTTGCTGTTGAAGCTGGCTCTGCTGAAGTTCAATGATTTCGTCGAGGTATTCATCGTTGACACTTGCTGTCGCAACACTAAACGTGAACAGCTGCCTCACCCATGCTGGATATGACTCTGGTGGGGAAGTATCCGTCGAGAGACTTTGCGAGCTCATCTAAGTGCATGGCTATTGCTTGCTTCAGCTCCCCAGGTACAGGAATGTCTCCAATTCCAGACACGTCTTCGATCTTACTTACACAGTCGTCAAGCAGGGGAAAGTTTGCTCATTCTCTGTTCGTTGTTTCCATATAGGTAGTTTTTTTTTAAACACCTTCAGTTTTTATTCTGCTTCAATAATGTTGACTCCACCGCCCTGCATCTGTCGATTGAGATGATTGAGAGCATCGAAAAGATCGGCCATGTACGCCAAAATGAGAATGAACTCAGAATTTTCGAAGCAATCTGCGTGACAATGTTGGTACTCTTGCAAAAACAGGGCTAATTCCACACTCATGGCAAAAACACGATTCATTACCTTTCCCTGGGATAACCACCGAACGTTAGAATGGTATTGAAGTACCTCGAATTCAGAGCACATTTCCTTACACAGCTCTTTGAAGGTGCTTCATAGCACTATTTCGCACATAGTTCACACATTCAACTACAATTTTTAATACTTCTGACAGTTTTGGAGGCAAGGTTTTTGTTGCCAACGCATGTCTGTGCAGAACACAGTGCGTAACAATGATGTGTGGTGCATCGGATTTCACCAGCGCTCCAAAACCAGTGTCGTCCCAGCAAGGCTGGAGCTCCGTCCGAACAAATTTCAGAAACCATATTCCACGAAAGATTGTTGTCTCTGAAGAAATCATCCACGAGTTTCTTAACATCGACGGCCTTGATTGTTGTTGCAAGAGGCTTACAAAATAAAAAATCTTCCTTTATCATGTCGTCTTTCATATAGCACACGAATACAACAAACTGGCTTAGATTGGAAACGTTGGTGGTCTCGTCGAGTTGGAGGCTTTGCTGGGCTTGAAATCAGATCTGCACTACTTGAGCCAAGATGTCATCACTCATGTCGTCTATTCTGCTGCTGGTGTCATTTGAAAGAGGAATTTGGGATAACTTGTCTTCAGCAGCTTTTCCCAGCATGATATTCGCCATCTTCAACGCAGCTGGTTTTACGAGTGTTTCACCAATGGTGTGTGGTTTGCCCTGCTTGGCAATCAGGTACGCAACTTCGTACGATGCTGTGAGTATCGGTTTGTCGATGGGTACAAAGCCGAGAACAGGCAGAGTAGCCTTTTCATGGAATCTGGCTCTCTTCACCTTGAATTCAGCGAGTGTTGTGTTCCTGTATTTTCCATCTCCATCAATCAATCAATCAATCAATCTTTATTGATATAGCACTTTTCATACAAATTCATGTAACACAAAGTGCTTCACACTACGTCATTAAAAACAATTCAAAATGAGTT
>JAODOY010000004.1:1398301-1409024 GCA_025399855.1 Forbesichthys papilliferus | reverse complement strand
ATATGCTGTTGGTTTCCAGGTGGCTAGATTCAGACAAGTTTGTTGTGTGTTTTTCTTGTGTTTTTGATCATTAGCTAATCACCATAGCTTTTGCTTGCTAATTTGACTGCTAATTTGACTGCTAATTTGACTGCTAATTTGTCTTGCCGATGTGGAAGGAACATGAATGAAGAAATAACCAAATCAAACTTTGGACTTTGGAAAATGGAACTTTGTAAGAACACTCTAAAAGCTACATCATCTTCTAAGATTGCATTTAACACTTTATATGAACAAATATATAGCCCTGGTAAAACTGAATTGTATTATGTTGATGTTAGCAAATTATATGTAATATTAGTAATGGAAATACTGCTGCTTTTCAAAGAACCAGCAAGGGACAAGCCTGCGATCGCTACACCCATACCGACCACACACAGTACTACCAATGAGATGTCCCTTCCAGCCTGTCTGTATTGACGGGTCGGGTGTCTTTCCATCCTTTGGAACCCACTTGCTATTTTTTCGTACAAATGTTTGTGTGGTCTTTCGAACCAAACAATCCGCCCCTACCCCCTAACAAAACAAATGTCCATCTCACTGAGGGGTACAGGCTACAGTGACAAGGTGCCTGCCCGTAAGCCATATAGCCAATGCAGGTGTTGACGGAAGATGTCAGTTGGGCGTCGGTTTAGATCGCACCTCTCTACTCTACCATGGAGCCCCTTGCTGTACCTCATGCCTGTAATGTTTGCTGCTTCTATTTTTTGGTATTTTAGTGACATCTTTTGTCTCATAGCAACGGTGTAAATAGTAGAACTATTTATTGAGAGTGTTATACTTTTTTAAGTTATATTTAATGTCCATGTAAGTTATTTTTTATGTTCTTATAAACAAGTTAAGTCTTTATTTCTTTAATTTTCTGTTCAATCTTTAATCATTATGGTCTCTGTGGCATGTCCACGATTAATTTGACATTCATCATATCCCTCACGCCATTGGTCAACAGGTGCTGAAAGACAACACGTGTATCCAGTGAGGGTGAACCACATGTTTATAAACACACTTCTTTTCCAGAATGTAATGCTCATGTTCTTCATTCATTGCAAACGAAAGCAAAACACACAGAGCAAACGGATAGCGACTGAATCGATGCAGCCATGCCCGGACAAGTGTCTAGTGTAGCGGAAGGCATGCGGCCGACCCAGGCGGAGAGGTAGATGGCCAGATTGGTGGGATGGTGGAGAAGCAGGAGGTTGTTGGGGGAGCGGGGGTGATTTTCCTGGCCCACGGTGATGTTTGTCCAGGTGTGGAGATGTGTACTCACAGGCCCTGGCTGGCTGCCTGGATGCGCACCGAGACCGGTGAGACAGCCGTTGCCTTGGGGACTGGTGGAGTGCTAGCCACTGTCAGGTTGTACGCGTGGGCCCGGTGGAGGGTCTGGCCATTCAGCCTGCATGTAGAACCATGTGCCACCGCCGTCCTGAGTGGAGAGCGCCGCTGGAGCGCTCCGTTGTTGATTTAGCCATTTGTTGTCAGAGCAACTGACATGTCCATTTACTGGTGGCCACCCGCATTTTGTTTGCACGTACCATGTCACGTACTGTTGTCCGGTTATGGTCCAATAATGCCCGTTTCCTGGCCTTGCAGGACATAAAGAGGTGAAACATGCCTTTTCTTAAGTGGGAAAGTATAAACATAAGTAGAGTATTTACATATTATGTGGATATTTAGTGGTATTATTGCAATGTTTCGTATCTTATTGTTCAGCAAAATATATTTTAAGATGTAAATAATATTCTATGATGATTGTATTTGCAAACCATGTATACATGTTTGGGAGTAGCTCTCGGAGTGATTTATATCAAACTATTATACGAGGAAGTTAACCGTGAATATGTTGTGCATTGTGTACCATCAAAGTATCGCAAGGGGGAAAAAACAAGAAAAAAAAAAAGAAAAAACTGTGATGCTTTACTTACTTACCACTTAATGTCTGCGTTTATTTGTCCATTATGGCTTTAGTGCAAGCACTGTTGTCAGTTGTCCAAACCATGAAGTTACTCATAAAGTTGTTGTCGAGATCAATACAAATAATCGCGTGCTACGTGTCTAAGAGGTGTCCGTTGAGATGAACAGGCAGATGTCTTATTTGTTCAAAAGGTATACATACATTCATGCTTGTGTGAATATCGCTGACCGACCATCTTGACTTCTGTGTCACGCCACACTGCAGGTTAAGACTTGTACATATGCCTATTAAGTTTGCTGAAAATTTCACCAACACTGTAAAGGTCGCCATCAGATCCAGAACCCCTGCTGGCGCCCCCCGGTGGCTGCATGTTCGGTTCTTTAACGGTATGCACTTTTTCAGGCACATACACAGTACAACCGATGGGAAATGTTGTTTGTTTTGTTCCGCTGTTCCTCTGTATGTTTTTTACAGTTGCAATTATATTTTGGTGCTCTGGTACATGGCAAAACATGTCTGCTGTGTGTTTTCATAAGGATGAGTCAAACAAGTTGATAATCATGTTCATTTTGCTGTCATTTATTGTGTAGAAATAAAACACTGGTTAAAGTGAACATACGCTGGTGTGTGGTCAGTTCTTTCAAAGCCGCCACTCTCCACATAGGCTATACTATAATAAGAGAAAAACAAAGTGTCCAGCACCAAGTGACAGGCTTTCACAGATATGTTCAGAGAAACACATCGTTTACACTATAGGCCCAGGAAGAATATGTACAGTATATGCTACTACAGTATATGACTCCACATACTCAATATTGCAGTGGAATATGTACCTTCGTAAACTGCACGATTGTGTAAACACAATCAGTGAGGGCCTTGGCTGGCACCCGTGTGACACTAATGGGCAACTTTGTGAATGCTGCGCGACTGGAATATAGCTGAACATGTATAGAGGAATAGTTTGTGGAGGGCAGTTGGAAAAAGAAAATTCTTCCCACCATAGACACACACATAGCTCACAGAGGGGCAATATGGTTAATGATATAAACTGGGGTAATTCATCGGGGTTACTTGTGTATTAGTTCAGCGAAAGCATCTACTACCCTCCTTTTTCCCCCAGCTGAATGTAAATATTTTTCAGTCAGCGGTTAATTGGGTCAACCAAGAAAATAAAAATGCTGCCAGTTCATTCTACAGTAAAGGTTTGGCAGAGCTACTGTTGGTGTTCATGGGCGATAGGGTGGGGGAAATGTAGTTGTACACACCTGTTTACATCAAGCTGCCAAATCTAATTTCATATGATACATTTGAAGGGAGTTTAGATAACTATATTGTACTGACTGGGATTACTCTGGAAAATGTCTAGTGGCTTTGCAGCCAGTTTATGGAATGTATTTGGTCTGATATGTGTTTGCAATCATATACTTTTCTACTTTTGATGTCAAAAACAGTGTGAACATTCTAAACAGCTAAGCTAAGGTAATGAAAATGACATTTATTACATATAGACTTCTTATTCTTTATGCAAAGAAGGAAAATGTTTCTGGTTATATATACATGTTTAATATTTGACATTCTTCAGAAAAATTGACAATCAAAGCCACTTAATAATACATGTTATGTACAATCCAAAATGTACAATATAATACTTTACTGGGACATGTAACCCGAAAGGAAAATATTGAAAAAAGGCATTTTTATTTAGCATGTCTATATTTAATTATAACAGCATACATGGCTTTAAAGAGAAGAGGGTGGACTTCCCCCACAAGAAAGAGAAGAAAAGAAGGAAATGTTTTAGGAGATTCTTAACAACACATCCCATCACGTTTCAGTGTAGAGTGCTTGACATTGACTTGACAATGACAATGTTCCTTTAATGTCATTTCTATGTGCATTTTGACTTTATTGCCACTAATAAAAGGTGGGACTTCAGTTCTTCCAGTACGTTGCTGATATCAGTACAAAGTTAATGTTACTGTGTGCCACCAGTCTGGTCATGATCAATATTCAGCACAATTGACATATTGTATATTGACACTTTGATTCATTATATTTACTCACCATTATTTAATCAGTCTTTTATTTATGTCCCTGGAACTATTTGCAAACTAACAAACAAAAACATATCAGGCTATATGCCTATAGCTACTTCTGTATTGGACTACAATACTGTATACCAACAACGGCCCAAGTTGTCCATGCTATTTTATCCTACAGGCTTGTATCCTCCTCTTAAGACTGCACATGGATGCATTAAGCCTGATTTATGCTTTAGCAGGTCTGCGTTGTTAATGTCATGTGCGCTGACATGCTCAGTATTTATAGTTGTGCGGCCTAGTTGCATTAGAATGGTTTACTGAGCATGTGAAGGCCCAAATACGGAAATTATGTCATTGAGTGTAAACGGTTTGAAATAAGCATATAAAAACATGTCTTCACAGCAAATCTCTTAGTTACACCAACATTGACCATCATGGGAATATGTGCCGAGAGAATAGTTGTCTATTTATAGAACACCGCTGTTTGCATTTTCACTGCCCGAACATCAGGAGAGTCCCCTATTTGAGTTGGTAAGCTGAAGTTGTAGTCTTGTCTTGGTTAATTTTCAATGCATATAAAACATTTCTTTCCAGAGAATCTCTTAGTTACACCAACATTGACCACGGGACACTGTTCTGACAGAAAATAATAGTCATTGTATAGACATCAGGGTCCTCTAGTCGAGTTGCTGAGTGTAGTCTCAGTTAATGTTCAATGCATATACAAACATATCTTTACAGTGAATCTCATAATTATGTCATAGTGGTCAAAGGAAATAGTCTGTACAGAACGTTGTTATAAAATAATGATTGCTGCTAAAGCACTCTGGCACTACAGGCTTGCGTCCACAAGACAAATGTTGCTGGCTGGTAAAAACCTCCCATTTTCGCCATCCAACCAATCAACGTTTGCTGCGGTTGACGAACGTTCTTGTAGATTATTGGAGCTGGTGCACGCGGGATACGCAGCCTGGCTCTACGGACCTATGCGGCTCTGTGCGAGATACGCGGGCCCTACGCAGCCGCGTTTGACACTGAAGTATGAATCAGGCTACACACAGCATGTGTGGCCTTCTACGTAGAGATTACTGGGATATTAATAACAGTGTGAGTTAACCTAATATTTCATCATTAAAATTAATTTACATTAAAGACCCTACACAGTACACACAGATGTTTTGTGTCAACGTGGCAGGTTAAACATATTTTCAGGCTGCGTTTGATCTGAATTAACTGAATATACCCCAAAATACCCTATCCCAAAGACGCTAACCTGCCCTGATGGCTGCAACAACACCTGTAGGAGAAGGGTCAATTAAGCATGTATCAATACATGTCCACAGTCTAGACTAAATGTCTGGTGCATTAACTGGGTGTGCTTTAAAAGGCATTTACTTGACATTGACTGTCAAAGCCTGATTGGAAACCTAAGCCTAACTTACATAGGATGTAAAATATGATTGAAGGATCTTTATCATTCTTTGTTGTGCGGGCATGTACATACATTGCTTCTTTGACATGTCCCTTACACTCTCCTATGTTGGTAAAACGTTGGATAATCTGTCGGTTGATAGAAACTGAGTGAAGTTTGTGGTCTGTATTGCCCACAAATGGTTCTTCAGAACGACAAAACCTACCTCTATTCTGTTATTTTTTACTTTTCCTTCAGATGATCTGGAGCACTCACCAGTGTTGGCGTATGTTGGTCTTTAGAAAGGTCTCGTCTTGGAATCAAACACATTTTTCTTCGGTCTAGTAGGTCTCGGCCATAGGGGACTTTATTTAAGACCGGTCAACACCACAAATGTGGGAATATCAGAGAATTGCCTGTGCAATATGTAAATGTATATGTTAAAACTGCTACTGTGACTGAAGGTAAAACTACCCACTTCAAAATACAATAGTTTCCACTTAATTGATATAAAATTAAGAATTATGTTTTTTTAATAATTAATAAAAATGAAAAAAAAAACGTATATTGTCTTATTTGTATTTCTTCAAATTACATATTAAAGGGAATTAATTTGCAATGTTTTATAGTCCTCTGGTTTTACTCTTATTTGTTTCTTTCTAGAATGATCTCGTGGCACCACTACAAAATTACATTCAGTTGCAAAGTCACACATTTCATTCTTGGCTGAATAATACTATTATATGTTCACAACGCAGTTCCTCATAGTTGGCATTATGAAGTTAACAAATAACTTCCTCCATTAATCATCTTTTCTTTTTGTTCCGTCAACCACCTTCTCCCAAATGTAATAAAAGTAAGACACAAGAAATATGCTTTTGTTAACTTTTACACACGTGTCCCGTCAACTCTTTCTGCGCTCTCCTGGTATTCACAACACACCAGTCACTTGAGAAAGGTTCTCTCAGAAGGTTCTCCTCAAGACGGTGTAAGCTAGCTTGCGCGCGTGGCGGCGGGAGGAGGAACAGTCAGAGAGAGAGAGAGCGAGCCAATGTGTCTCACCGCAGCTTGGCGTTGCCGTAGATGTTGCGCTGGACGGCCATGAGCTTCTCCATGCAGGCCGTGCGTGTGTCATGCAGAGAGGCGTGCCACGCGGAGCCGGGCGCCCGCGCCGCGTCCTCGCTGCGACAGTAGACGTAGGCCGCGGTGTCGGTGCGGCTCTGGATGTACGCGCTGCGCAGCAGGGCCCGGCAATAGCGGCTGATCCTGTCCACCCTGCGCAGGATCAGGTGGGCTTTCCTGTCGGGGAAGAGAACAATTACACCGACCCCACAATGTTGGCTAATGTAGCCGCATATAAATGGACAGACCCTCTGTGACGTCACCATAGACTGTGTATATAAATGGACAGACCCTCTGTGTGATACATATATATATAAATGTCCCCATATATATAAATATGTATATATATATATATATATATATATATATGGAAAAACCATATTATTATTGTTATCAATAAGTCCTGTTAAAAGGACATTTCCTTGTAAAAGTGTAAACATGACAAATGCCAGAGCCGGCAGTTTAGGAACAAATTATTGTGAATCATAATAATTTGAGTAATAATAAACAGCAATGAACAAATCATTAAGAACAGGTTCAGGCACCGTTTAGTAACCGGAACCGTTCTAAAAGTATCGATTTGGAACCGGAATCTTACAAAAGCCAAACGATACCCAACCCTAGGTCAGACACGCATTGAACACACGTTGCCAAGGCTGTAATAGTGTTGTGTGGTGCGGTCTGCACCGCTTTGTTTCTGTTCGAATTTAGAGCAAGGACTGTGTAGCAACAGCTAACGAGACCGCAAGTACATATTCACTGAATTTACAAAAAAAGTATGTATTATCTTTAAATAACTTTACTACACCTTTAAAGCATAACGAAAACAACTTGTATTCCACAATATTACGTGGACTTACACGTTTCCATTTCTCCCTTCATTGGCTGATGAAAAGTTTCCTTCCATAAAAGTAGTCACAGAGATGTCAATCAAGTGGGACCTCAGAGGGGGTCTGATCAGGACAATAAGCTGCTTTTCAGCTGCGTTTTCTACCAGTAGGCTAAATCAGACTCTTTGTGCTCACATTAGCGATGCAGTCTCAACTTCAACCATCACCTCAATTATACAGTAATCAATAGAAACACAATTTGCAAATAAGCACGCACAATAGTCTGGCCAGCCAGCGTTTGGCCCGGTAATGGGTGAACATCCAGGAAGAAGTAAAGAGATAAATATCTGTGTCTGACAACACCACTGTTCTGGTCTTTACCTGACAGGAATTAGATGATTTTTAAGTTTATTTCATTTCTGGAAAGAGCCGTTCCTGCTGAGCATCTACAGTGGATATAAAAAGTCTACACACCCCTGATTGTATGCCAGGTTTTTGTGATGTAAAATAATGAGACAAAGATAAATCATTTCAGAACTTTTTCCACCTTTAAAAAAATAAAAACCTTACAATAACCTGGTGGCATTACATTACAGCACTCAATATTTTTTTTATTTTCAGTCTTTTTGGGTAGGAGTCTATTTGCATGGCACATCTCTTCTTTGCAATATCGCTCCAAATCTATCAGATTGCGAGGACATCGTCTGTGCACAGCCCTCTTCAGATGACCCAACAGATGTGCAATTGGATTCAGCTCTGTACTCTGGCTGGGCCATTCCAAAATATTAATGTTCTTTTGGTGAAGCCATGCTTTTAAGGATTTTGATGTGTGCTTTTGGTCATTGTCAAGCTGAAAGGTGAACATCCTCTTCACCTCCAGCTTCCTAATGGACGCCTGAAGGTCATGTGCCAACATTGCCTGGTATTTTGAACTGTTCATAGTTCCCTCCACTCTAAGGCCACAGTTCCAGCTGAAGAAAGACAGCCCCGAAGCATGATGCTTCCACCACCATGCTTCTACACACCATGGGTGTGTACTGTAGACCCGGTGTTGTCATGGTGCCTGAAAGGACTGATCTGCCAGACCAACCGCCTTGTCAAACCCACAACCCATGTCTCACTACATGTATCATTAGTTGTCCACCAGAAAATGGTATGGGGAGTTTATGTTAGTGATGAAGTTCAAGTCCATCTTATCTGCTTTTTCTCAAGGCAGCTGAGGCTGTGCGTGAGTGTGTGTGTGTGTGTGTGTGTGGAAAAGTGTGTGTGCGTGTGTGTGTGTGAGAGAGAGCGAGAGAGAGAGAGAGTGTGTGCATGTGTTTGGCATTGCACATGTTCCTATTTGGAGGTCTGTGCTGCACATGCCTTTTTACGTTGGGGCAGCTCTGCGTTGTGTTATACCCAGGATCACACCGGTAGACACACAACAGGGCCAAGCGCTGGAGACACCAGGCACTCCATATCACAGGGCACACGTGCACAACAACACTGTTGCTTTGGAAACGCACGTGCACATGCTATATGATTGATTCTGCTACTTCTTCTACTAGCCCTGGATTAAATATCAAGAACGTGACGGAAACTACAGTATTGGTTATTTTAGCCCCTATTCACACTGGCACATTTAGCCCCAGGTTTAGTAATTTTCAGTAGAAAACCCTCTCAATTTGGGGCTAGCCCTGCTCTGGAACCAGGCCAGCTAGCCCAGGGACAAAGTAAGGGTTAGCCCACTTCAGAATGTTCCAGGATCGTGCCAGTGTGAACGCTTTCTTTAAACACAAGCTCAGTCCAGTGTGAAAAGCCCCATGGTGTGGTGTGGTGGGGTGTGGAGTGTGGCGGCGTAGTGTGTGGGGATTATAACGTGGTGTGCACGGGAAACAGCACTGCAATGAAACAAACTGGCTTGATCGCATTCTGGCATATGCCTAGCTTGCTAGCGCCCTGCTATCAGTGTGATACAAGACAAAAACTAACACCTGAGCCCCCAATGGTATTTCTGCAGCAAACTGTTTTGAGGTAAAAACACTTTGTTTTAAGGGTGGTAGTGGTAAAGCGGGTCAATAGGTGATCAAGATCTCGCTGGTTTGAACCCCGCTAACTCTAAGTGTCGAGGTGTCCTTAAGCCAGATACCTAAGCCTAACTGCTCCCGGTGGTCAGGGGTCTCCTTGCATGGCTGACATCACCATCAGTGTGTGAATGTGTGTGTGTGGGTGAATGTGAGGTAAATAATGTAAAGCGCTTCGGATAAAAGCGCTATATAAATGCACGTACCATTTTAGGCCATGCACGGTAGATGTAGCGGTCTGGCTGCAAAATGCTGTTGCTGACACGACCAATTAAGAGAACAGAAGCGTTCCATTTTTGCTTCCACTAAGACGCATGTCAATGCGCAAACGGAGCAATGACATGCGTCTTCTATCATCATACAATCTTGGGGTTGAATGCTCAGAACCAACACACGGCCAACAGGGAACTGGGGCACTGGGAAGGGGAACAGCGTGTCCCTCTGTCAACGGTGTCCTGCTATAGCGGCTAGCGGAGTGCGGCCATGCCTGACGCCCACTGGTCACTAGGCCTGGGTTTGGGTCTGGGCTGAAATTGAGTAAACCAAGTAGAAAATATATAGTGCCATAGCACACGTTTCCTTTATTTGGATAATTTATTATTGAGATTTATGTCCTTAAAGGATGGCAATGCAATGCAATGGAACAAGCTTCCTCATCGCTGGTCCTGAGCCAACATGGCAACCCCCCACCCCCCCACCCCCGCCCCTAGGCTCTCATAAGGCCTCCACAGACACTTCTGATTTTATGGGGAAAGGATTTGCAATG
Source organism: Forbesichthys papilliferus (assembly GCA_025399855.1). NCBI lineage: Eukaryota > Metazoa > Chordata > Actinopteri > Percopsiformes > Amblyopsidae > Forbesichthys > Forbesichthys papilliferus. Next base: position 1,398,836 of record JAODOY010000004.1, on the reverse strand, counting down.
CAAGCCTAAACCAATATTTTGCTGTCCAGAGTTAATGCTGACCACGCCGTTTGTGTGTGTGTGTGTGTGTGTGTGTGCATACATAAATCTGTGCCTGTCTAAATCTGAGTGTTGACCACCACTGAGTTTATTTTTATTAATTAATTAATTATTTTATTCATTCATTCTTTGATTGAGAAAAAGGCTGAGGGTTGACGTTTGAGTATAGTGGTTAGACTCACCCAAAAAAGGTGTGGGTTCATTCACCAACAAGCTTGGCCTACCTGTTAGCATCCTTGATGTCTAACCCCTAACTGCTCTTTAATACTGTAGCTGTACTCACTGTGGATCTTAACACTGTAGCTGTACTCACTGTGAGTGTTAATTCTGTAATTGTATCAGAGTTCAGCATAAGTCACTTTAGTGCACTTTAGAGTTAGTGATAATGTAGGGAAAAGTCTGAGACCAGAGACGCTCTGTTATGTGACGTAGTGCTGATGAAGAGGCTGAGACTAGAGACGGTCTCTTATGTGACGTAGTGCTGATGAAGAGGCTA
>JAODOY010000004.1:1371605-1392206 GCA_025399855.1 Forbesichthys papilliferus | reverse complement strand
CTCTCTCTCTCTCTCTCTCTCTCTCTCTCTCTCTCTCTCTCTCTCTCTCTCTCTCTCTCTCTCTCTCTCTCTCAGGAACACACTGGGTAACCCAAGCAGCCCAGAGGTAGGCCTACAGCAAATTATAGCCTATCTCTGTGCTGTGCTCAGGGGCTCAGATATTACAACCAAAGCATCAACAGCAGATACTTACAGAATATGACTAAAAGTGCATTATCTTAAATAGCCTGACTCTACTGACAGTACTCCTGTAATTGTTTTGAATCTCTTTCTGCATGAGGTGCAAATGTAAACAAACATTAACAGTAAGTGTAAATGTAGTGTATGTCTTTTTAAGACGAGCTGTAAAGAATGGCCCGATGTCTGCAGTGCAACACCTTGAAAGGTGTGACCCTTACGAAGATATTCCCCTAATGCACCTGCACACACCACGTGACCACTTCAAGTTGCCGTCCTTTGTTATTTTAGCTGCCGGATTGAATGCAGGCCACTGGCGCGCCACATTATTTCATAGCCCGTGGTATATTTCAGATATCGGTGGTCAGCTTGCCAATGACGCCAATAGGGCTACAGTGCCGGCTTCTTTCTGTCGTGTGAGGAAAAGAGCAGCGCAGGGAAAACGAGAAGGAGGGGAGAGGGATGATAGCGCTGTCATGAGCCACATTATGGAAATACGGTGCACGAGCATGTGCCAGTTAGACCGCAGTGCCGTGCGCCGAGGCAGAGCAGCGGGCGTGTTTGGACGGTAAACCGGGCCGGTCGGTAGATGGCGGTAACCCATGAAACCTGATCCAGCAGGTTCACAAGCACTCTCTGTCAGTTTGCAGCATTCAGCAGTGGAAGCAGAGGGAGACGAAGCAGTTTGAAGGACATCAAATGAAACAGGAGAGCTCACGGCGGGTCCTCTCGAGCTTTGCGCGTAACCTGTCTTCCCGAGCAGGAGACGGTGCGTTCTGAGACAAGCTAAGCGAAGACAACAGCAACGCGAAAATGGAAGACAAATCCAATTCGTTCTCCAGCAACAAGGAGGAAAAGGCTGACGGGAATAATGTGTTTCAGAGACAGGACTCGATACAGAAAAATAACATGGGGAGCCAGAACATGAAAGACCATGGAAACTCCGTTGGCTTTAAGGGGGAACGGGAGGAAGCCATGGTGGGTTTTGACGATCTGGACGGGGCGTCCAGGCAACACGGTTTTATGCAGCGGCAGTTTGGGGCCATGATGCAGCCTGGAGTCAATAAGTTCTCCTTGCGAATGTTCGGCAGTCAGAAAGCCGTGGAGAAAGAACAGGAGAGGGTTCAAACGGCGGGATACTGGATCATTCATCCATATAGCGATTTTAGGTAAGAGCTGCTTGGAGTCACCTGGTTTTCTCCATATTTCGACAACCCCCCCACCCCCCTTCCCATCCACCACCACCACCACCATAAATATACATACTGTACACGCACACACACACACACACACACACCCACACACACACACACACACACACACACTTCACTAAGGTCCGCAAGGCAGCACATATACTTTCACACAGAAGGCTCGGTCACCAGCGCGCACGCACGGGATGCGCACAACCGCCTGCCTCTGAGCGCAGACGGTAATCTCGCTCTGTACTATATGTAGGCAATTACATCGGGTCGGGCGACAGTGTGTCACTGTGGAGATATGCCTCTCAGTGTGTGCTTTAAACTGCAATGTTGTTTTTATCAAAGAAGGGAAGGACAGGATTTACATATAGGTGGATGTGAATCAGCGATGTCCTTGAAAAAAAGGACGGTGAATGTCATGATTTGAATACACACGCAGCCAGACTCCCCGTGTGGCTTTCAGTGTCACCCGCACGACAGACAGTCTACAGTCATCCATATTCTAATTGATTCCGTATAACAGCGATCGCCGTGTTACAGTGAGGTCAGCAGTGCGACAGATGCGGTATAGGCGCTATACCTCAACGTGACAGTGTCATTGCAGTATCGGTTGTAAACAATCTTTAAGCGTGGGAAAACGACAAGCATCACAGAAAAAGAGACAGAATGCGGTATGTTCGGGCCAGAAACGTACACAAAACATTTCGCACAATGATTAGGCTTGTACCCAGAATATTCATAGAGCAGTGGTAATTTAACCGTTTGTAAGTGTTAAATATTCACGAGGTCATCATTGAAGCTGCATTTCGGGATCAGTGATGGAATGTGTTAGGTGATCCGTCTCTATTTGGGCCCATCACAACTACTATGCGCTACATGACAGGGCGCGTTGTAAATAGGGAGGGCCCGTTTTCCACAGGCTGCATGTTTACAGTTCGCCGGTTCACCAATTAAGCTTCTGATGTGGCTCTGTCTTTTCCACCGGTGTCCCATGGCACAGCCTAATAGTGACAGCCAGTGCCGTTTTCCGTTTTATCTCCCAGCAACGTGATGCTGGGACCGAGTCTTCAGTCTTCCCTTTAGCGCGGCGCTGTCCGCGGTGCTGAACCGCTCTGCAGTTCATGTGGCCTTTTATTTGCGCCCCGCCCCGCTGCTGTGCAGGCTACTGACACCCCAAGGAAATGTGAACACTGAATTCAAGCCTATTCCACAGGTGTGTTAAACATTACACCTTCTTATTAAGGTTTCCTCCAGGCAAGTTTCTGATTTGATGTACTTTATCGGCTTGATAAAAAAGTGGAGTCAGCATTTGTAAGCTATCCTACACTTTTTGTAAAATTCAGCAGATATTTTCGCACAGTCTGCTAGCTGTCCTCCAGTGTTTGATCTGAAAGAAATAAGGTTTCTAGTGTCTACACAGCCCTAGCTCTATGGGAAGACAAACACAGTGGTCACTCTCCCACACAGCCGTGACAATTCTTGTCCAATTTGGGGGGCAGAGCTTCGGAGGGAACAACCATATGGCACTGAAGGGAGAATTGTTTTTGCTTTTATCAAGTCCAAATGTAAACAGTCTTTCTCCAGAATTGCTGACTCAGTGAGCACAGTAGCATTACAGGTGCAGTGAAGAACAATAAACACAATCGCCCTCAAATGCAAAGATACTCATGGGGCTTTAATGTGTGAGCCATGTGGTTGTACTAAACATATGATTATACACTATAATACAGTAATAACACGCACACACACACACACACACACAATCTTGCACACACACAAGCGTAGGACTGGAGGTGAGCAAAACAGTTGAAATTCATAACTAAATAACTTCATTACACATGACATTTCTGAAAGCAAAGAGCATCTTTCAGTGTATCAGCCGATCGAAGACTGCTGATACATAAGAGATATGGCAAATTACATTTGAACAATGTTGTACTGCAGTATATGAATGTTAGATCTATGTCTCTGCTAAAGGGTATATTCGTGTAAATCCTTGTTTTCTCAAAAAGGTTAAAAAAAATAAAAATAAAATCACATTTCAATATGATTTCTCCCATTTAGACAAACAATACAAACTTACAACAAGGCTATATAAACAACATCACTGTTCACATGGCTTTGTACAGCTTTTATGAACATCTGACATTTGATATATAACATATTATATGTACACAGGACCTCCTTAAAGATTAATGACAGGTTAGTAATATGTATTATTGATAGATTTTAACATTGCATCATGTTGTTCTGCTTTTTGAAGAGGCCTGCTGAGGTCTCTCTAATATCATATAGCTTAGTGTTTTGGGCAGACATTGGAAGAACAAAGGTATCATGCTAAATGTGGGATTACAGAATAATGTGCCTGGATTCCTGAATTCCTTTAAGAGGGGGAATATGAATGCCACAGTCAGTAGTATACAGCAGGATACTGTCATCACCAAGCCATTGAAAAAGCCTTATTTATTATGTATTTATTTTGTTAAATATTTCATTATAAAAATAATGAAATATATTTAAAAATTGTATTATGTTCAATCAAATCTGCCGATTTTGGCTGTGGGTCTGCATATTGTGGCATAACCTTTGCATGATGCATGCAAAGGAAGCTAGCATGATCTCATGGAATATAGGACCCATACAGAAAGGATGTTGCTCTATAGCAGGGCCTGTTCATTTGAATCAGGTGTGTTGGAGCAGGGAGAGATCTAAAACATGCAGGGTGCGGCCCTCCAGGACCGGAGTTGAATAGCCCTGCTATATAGGATGCTAACAAGTAGAAATCAAAGTCAGGACAGTTGGCAATCCTGCCAATAAAATAGAACATGTATTGTCTCCTGGGTCATTGTGTATCAAGATAATTAGTATGCTATTATAGTTGCTGGTAAAAGGCTAAGATTAAGCAATTGAAGCCTGCTGAATACAATATATTATTAAATGCATATACTGTACCAATACACAAATCAATAGTGCACATTTTAATTGTGTCACTTAATATATATTCTGTAAATTATGTTATTCTTTTCTTCATACTGTTTTTTAATTACATTTTTTTATTGTTCAATTCAGTTTCAAAGCGTTCTAGCTATGTACAGTTTACAGAATACTCTTATTCTATAGGCTATACATGCTTTTATTTTTATTTTCTTGAATGTAGACAATAGACATGAATGCATATCTATATAATGTACGTGGTTTCTTTTTATAGAATATATAACTCTATAAACACAGATAGTGAGGTCAGGTTGTGTTTGTCCGTGTGGTAATTGTTTGAATGAAGCAGCTACAGCTCAAACCTTGGCGAGATTGTCTAGGGTAAAGCACAATTTCATCCCGACCTGAGTGGAACGGGTGTTTGTCCACTCAAAGCTCTCTTTCATCAGGACTAGCAAATTAAACCAGACACCTGCTGTAAGACTGCATGCTGTTTAGCTACTGTACTAATTCTAGCAGTGAGTGATGTGAGCAGATAATATGTGGTCTATAGGTTAACATAACTACTTTACAATTGTCAAGAGTAGCAGAAAAGCATATATTAGCCTGGACTTGAATGTGTCATTCCGGAATTCAGGAACGCTTTATGCGTGAGATCACTTCCCATTAAGACCTCGTTGATGTCCCTGGTGGTGTTAAAAATACCTATGATTAATATTCCTAATTCGCAAGATGACCACTGTTTAGCGCAAGTGGAGACAATTAACTGACACATGATCTATGGATATTTATAAAGCCAAGGCCCTGGCTTAATTTATTCAAACAGATCCATTACTAGATGGCGGGTCTGCAAGCAAGCCAGCCAGACAGGAATCCTGCCAGGCAGAAAGTCAGCCAGCCCATTTCCATTTTCACCCAAAGTAGACGACAGCCAGGCAGAAGTCAGGCAGCAGAGATAATGGCGGAGGATCACATCATAAAATTCCTGAAAGATAATGCGTTCCTTTATGGTTCCATAGCCTATATGGCTAGATCCAGAAAGGCTAGAGCTATAGTATCCCAAAACAGCAGGATGTTTCCACATTAGTGTTTTGCCTAACGTAAGAGAAACTAATTTCAGCCAAAAAAAACCCCCAAAAGAGCACATTTGAATTTGACGCAAGACGCTCCCGTGCACACGTACACACACACGAACACGCCGCGTGTCATGTCTCTTTGGGAGAGGAAGTGGATACACACACTTCCCGTTTAACAGCCTTCCAGCAGGTAGTGGCAGGTGACCTCACACTAACCCCTTCCACTCAGTCAGTGTGTGTGTGTGTGTGTGTGTGTGTGTGTGTGTGTGTGTGTGTGGTGGCATCTCCATGTCTTGATCCCTTAGAATCCAATTTGTTTATCAGCCATGGCTGTCACAAGGCTAAGGAGCTGTGTCACTGCAGACACACGCAGCACTCAGCGAGTCTCCTGTGTCACAGTGAGCCCCCAAAACGCGAACGGCAAGTGCGTGGAGCCAAAGTCCACAGTCACTGATGTTTTTCACCGATGCCCGTTGGTTATTCAGAATAGTATGGACGTATGTGGTATGACACATGCTTCCAGGAATGCTCGCAGCACAGGTAAATAAGTCAGAGGATTCCTCTGTGAAGGAGCGTGATGCTCAGTAGCCTGTGAAGGGGTGTACTAGGTATGCTACTGTACGGTTTGTAGTCCTATACATGCGATGAATATGTAGTCCGTGTTTGTGCCGAAAAGAATAGGACAGCCGACATTTTGCAAGTCGAATACGGATGAGGGACTATACAGTATACAGAAAATGGATTTGTGATATTTCGCAGAGGATCATATACAGCATTTGGAATCATTGTCATCGTCGATCAGTAAATAATTTTATTGCTGACACATTCTTTATCTTATGTCTAATGCACACAAAAACAAAAACAAAAAATCAGGAGTAAACACTGTTTAGCCTGTGGACTAAAACATACAATTATTTACTGCATTACAATTCATCTCTCCAAACATTGACCACGTCCTACTGTAATTCTGCATGGCTATAATTATAATTTCACATTTCTGTATACAGTGTGTTGCAAACAAGAGACATGCCGACTTACTTAAAATGAAGATCTGTCCTTGCCTGCCTGCTTTTGACAGGTTACAGTAATCCCTAATACTATTGCTGTAGCTGAGGTGTTGCTCACTGTGGTCTCTGTGCTTGTGTGTGTGTGTGTGTGTGTGTGTGCGTGCATATGCGTATGTGTTGCTCTGCAGGTTCTACTGGGACTTGATAATGCTCATCATGATGATGGGGAATTTGATCATCATTCCAGTGGGAATAACCTTCTTCTCCGAGCAGACCACCACCACCTGGCTGGTCTTTAACGTGGCCTCGGACACCATCTTCCTGGTGGACCTCGTCATGAACTTCAGGACGGGCATCGTCAACGAGGAGAGCTCCGAGATCATACTGGACCCCAAGGTGATCAAGATGAACTACCTGAAGAGCTGGTTCGTTGTGGACTTCCTGTCCTCCATCCCTGTGGATTATATCTTTTTGATAGTGGAGAAAGGCTTTGACTCGGAGGTATATAAGACCGCGCGTGCGCTACGCATCGTGCGCTTCACCAAGATCCTCAGCCTTCTGCGTCTGCTGAGGCTGTCACGACTCATCAGATACATACACCAGTGGGAGGAGGTCTGTATGCAACGCATCGCTTTAACCTGTTCACTTGGTCAGATTGTTCCTCTGTGAAGTCTGTTCAAATCACTTCAAACATACTGACAGCATGGCGAGTTCATATGACTTAAATACTCTTGACCAATAGAGGCCCTTATTAACAGACCACCAGACCTGTAATTCAGAAAAAGGTATGACTGTATAGCAAGACATCCGGCGGGTTGTATCAATGGTAACACTGATGTGTGGGGTACAGTATTATTGTACTGTATGTGTTTAGCCTCCACTCTGACACGGAGATGTAACTTTTTATAATGTTGCATTTGTATGGTTACCACAAAATAATAGGACAACATTTTTTTTGGATGATTGGTTGGGTTGCAACATAACATTATATAAGTACAATAAATGTACCAAATATACAGTAGGTGCCAATCTGTGGATAACATACGTCATGAAGTCACTTGCTTAGCAATGCAATTCATAAAAAGCCATTATACATTTACAGTAGAATAAATACTACAGTATATACTGTATATGTATATGTATAAGGTATTTTTATTGAAAGTAAAACAATGGAAAGGATCAAACGCAGATCCATGAAAAGGGCTTGAATTGAGCCCTGTATGACTCTTGATGAGCCTTTTGCTTCAACGACGCGCCCATTTGCAGGGGTTCATTTTGTGTTAACATCCACACAGTTATGCTTCAGCAGACACAGCCTAGGGTAATTCATTATTACCCTCCATTGAGCCCCGGCACTCTCGGGCTTCACACATTTAGCTAGGCTACAGTCTGTCTCTTTATCCTTCCAATGTGTTCATCACAATGATCACGACATGATCATTTACCTTGGCCATTGTGTATTTTCTAATTACACAAAGAGGAGATGGTCTTACGGTCAAATTTAAAATAAATAAATTATGCAACATGTTCTGTGTTGTGCAAAGGTCAAATTATACTTTGGTTTTAGCCCGTAGCGATGTTTAACCCCAAAATAAGTTCATTTCTGTGGATTGCATTTCATGCCACATTCTAAACGAACAGATGTTCCACTAAACGGATGGATTCCTACGAAGGATATTGCCATTGTTTGATCTGAAACTCATAAAAATGTCTTAAATACTGCATTAGATAGCTGATCACGATAATGAGATTGCCAAAGGTATCATGCATTATAGAAGAGGCGAATTGTTCCCTGCTCAAATGGTAGGGCCCTTTTCCAAAGAAGTAAAAGTAAATATTTTACCGCAGTAAAGGATGCTGGGAGCTGAAGGAGTAGTGTGTAATTAGTGCGGTCACGTGCCTTGCGGTGCCTTGTGGTATGGTGGTTTGCCTTTTGCTCAAAGTAGTTCCCCTCAAGTGAAGGATTCGGCTAAACCCCTGCCTAAACACAGGGTTCCATTAAAATACATGCTTAATTAAGTTATTAAATTCTAAGTTTCAGATTTAATAAGTGACAGATGTAAAGTATTACAGTGAAATATACACATGCACACTTAAGCCAATATGTATACTGTATTTAACAGCATGTGTATTTTCCTGTCTGATCGTCAAAAAAACGAACTTCTTCATCCTCCTTACACTAGTCTGTACCCTGTACGCTGTCACCACTACGGGCTTGCTCATTGGCTGAGCAGACGTCCTCAACACGTTGTTGTTGTCAGGGCTCACAGTGGGGGCTTGCAGCATTTACACACACACACACACACACACATGCAGAGATGCACAGGTGTGTATACACACACTGTGTATAATTGAACCTGAATCCTGCATGGCTCTGTACATTAGCTTGATGCTAACGTGCACTGTACAGTATGAGGTTAGTCACACATGTTGAGCACAAGGCCTTCCATTATTCCCTATGTAGGTTTGCACGGCTGTACAGGCCGGGCTAGAGCCATGAACGGAGATTGGCGCAAGGTACATTAGCTCCACAGATAGCGGGCGGTGGTGACTATGGAGTCGTGACAGAGGTCATAGACATTACAGCGTCACGCCCATTCTTAATCTCTCTCTCTCTCTCTCTCTCTCTCTCCTCTCTCTCTCTCTCTATCGTTTCGCCCGTCTGTTTGCGTGCTTCCATTGCATCACACAGGCCCTGTTTTTGTTTCAGCTTTTTACATGTGGCGCATCTAACCTCAGCGTTTACCGTGACTGTGTAGCACTCTCTCAAGAAGAACATGACATCAGGCCCTGAGCGCAGCTACAGCACTGCCGTGTTTACAACCGAGATGGAGGGAGAGAGGTGGTGGGAAGGGGGGCGGGGGGGGGGGGGGGAGGGGTGGGGGCAAGGAACTGGGCGGAGAGCTCTCTGAGCTGCAGCAGTGTGCCGAGAGAAGGATTAGCGCAGTAATGGAAGGACAGGACGAATGCCCTCTCCTGCTGTCATAATGGGCAACATGCTGCGATCTGCCGTAGCCGCCTGTACTTAGCATGATGCCAGTCAGCTGTCCAATCAGTCCCTTTCCAGCGGTAAGGTGTTCATTCCGCTGTCCTGAGCTCGCCTCCCTCTCCTTTCTCTTCACCCCCCCCGCACCACTCCCTTCACTCAAACTGATGAAAAGGTCTGTGATCTCATCGGGGCTAGGCCCAACTCTACACAGGCCCGGACAGACTGCTAGTCACCATCCCCGTACCGGAGCTGTGTCCTTATATATGTATAGTCGAATATTTGCAATATAATTGTAAGATAAGATAAAATACACTTTTTTGTCAAATTCAACAAATAACGCCTCGCGTTTCGCTAGCTTACCGTTCTGTGTGTGTCTCTTCTACCGTGTGCTGAAAAAATAATGCGATACTGCTACACAGCCCTGGCTCCGTAAGTAGGAACATAGAGCAAAGTGGCGAGCACCGCTCACAACAACAATGCCATAGTTCTAGAGTACTACGCCTCGCTTCACAATGCATTTCAATGTGTGAGGCAAGTTTTTTTCTATTTAGCTAGTTTATTTAGCTAGCAAGTTAGCAAGCGTTCTCGAGAACGAATGACCCTGCCTTAGGTCACAGTGACTAACTCCGTCGACGCCTCAATAGGTTGTTATCCGTTACAAAGCACACTGCGTCAAATCAGTGGAAAGAAAACACAACCTCCTTCGAATTTGAATGAGAATTCCAGCATCAACAGCAATGGTAATGAATTAGCCTGTAGGGATTTTAATCCAAACACGAAACACAAACGGAATATTTTGAAGGTATTAAGCAAATATACTGTATGTGCACACGAGCATGTCTGTATGTTTCCCCGTGGCTTCCACTGATTGTCATTGCTCAAGGAGAAAAGGCCACGCCTTTTTATTTCCTTACTGCTGCTGCTGTCGTCATTCAGATCAGAGTCGAAATACAACAGGACAACTCTTGTTGCACACGCACTCATATTTGCATTCCCATCATTCCGTCTGTCCCCGTTGGCCAGATGAGACACAGACGGTACTTCTTTAGGACCTGCAGTATTTGCTTGTTAGGTATAAATACTAATAAATAATCACATACAGAACCAGACATGAGACATAACAGCACTTAATCTGTTTTTTAATTATTATTTTTTAAAGCCACTGCAGAGAATCCCTATAGGCTCCCAAGGCCACATCTGGCTCATGACAGCCACCAGGCCTACTGCCAGCTCCCATCCACCCACGAGGCCTCAGGCAGGGCTTGTGGCAACACACCAGCCCCCATCTGCACCGCCACCCTATTTGTAAGCCGTAGAGAATCATCTTGCGACATTGGTCACGCCAAGGACCACAGCACTGTACCTTTTACGTCACCACTAATAGCGTAGTGTGTAAAAGCAGGTGTCATTTACAATTTGGACTATCTTTTATTTGTACCCAGGCAGAAACAGTCCCAATGAACACCCTCTGTCAAAAGGAGCTATATTTACCGACAGCCGCACCACCATTCTGTTCAACTGTGAATTCAAGGCCTGAACTCTACATTAGCATTCGTGTTTTGTTTTTTTTCTAAACCTTTGCCCCCTTTGTGGCCAAAAGCGGCACCCTATCACACCCACCATTACTTGTTTCTCATCGCCACTACCTGCAGTACCATTTACAGTACAGCAGTGGAACTAATGTTCTATGATTCATTTAAATGTTAATTGTTGTGTTGTAGTCTTCACAGTTCAGAGACTACAGCCTCAGACTTTCTGCTGAAGGTAAGACCAGAGAGAGAGACGCAACTGATCCGTTTAATTGGAGTGTCAGTCAGAGGCCCCGCGTCTTTAAGCATCCCTCTAAGCAAGGGACTTACTCACGACTGGGCCGGTAAAGTGATCTGACTGGAATGTGTGTGTGGGGGGGGGGGGCGAGCCTCTGTATCTAGTTCGGTTTGGTGGGAGCGGGAGAGGAGCGCTCAACCGCAGAGGGTTCGGTATATATTTTCCTCACCTGATATGAGCCACGCTATGATCTGTTCAGCAGGCCATTCTGTAGCTCAGCGTGATATGGGAGTACCCATGTCACATTACGGGCTGGTCGCCTTTGTGTCTGCAGTGAGTTTGGCCATGATGTACTGTGATTGGTACTGCAGGTAGTGGCTATGAGAAACAAGTAATGGTGAGGGTTGATAGGGGGCCCCTTGCTTGTCGTGGTTTTTTCGTTGCATCATATTACCGTAATGGGAAATCTAAGATTCCATCTCCAAGTCGATGTTAAATTGAGTTGTTTCTGTATTCTGGCGTCTTGGTGCATCATTCAGGGAACATAAAATCAAGTGTACGCAGGCAGTGACCATTGTGTACGTCAAACAGCAATGGTCGGTCCACCAGAGAAGATCTAATTTATTTAACAGGGTACGAGCACTCCCATTGGCTCATGTGCCTGCTGACATCACCCAAGGCATGTCTGGTATAACCACAGGTGTCGGGTAAGCACAATAAAGTTGAACGTTCAAGTAGTTTAAGTAGACTTGGTTACAAATGCATCATCCATGTTTCTAATACACCGTTGGCGTTTACATGATTGTGCTGAGTCACGAGACATAAGAGCAGAGAGAACGAGATAACAGGAACCTGTGCGGATTGCATCAGCCACGTCAGCCACAAGCAGCCTGTGTGGGCCAGTCTGTCACAGGAAGTCCAATTGTAGTGAGAATCTGAGGAGGCGTGTTGAGGTCGCTGTGTGATTTGCCACCTTAGCTGGAGACGGCATTTGGTGCCAACTTGATTAGTCAGCTTTGGTCCGGTTTCACCTGTCTGAGAAGAGGTGCCACACGACAAGCTCTTAGTCAGAGTCCCATGGGCCGTGAACCTCTCTTGACACTGCCGGGATGAACACACACATATGCACGCACACACACACACACACACACACACACACACACACACACACACACACACACACACACACACAGACAGACGCACGCTTGGAACTGCTGAATCACGACTTGGGCGAGAAAGAGGAATGTCAATGACGAGACAGACCGACCACTTGTTTAGCTGTGTTAGTCACACAGCAGAACGGCAGGCTTTGATACATCTCTCTGAGTTGCATTACTTCCAGTTGTTTTAAAAACTTTTTTACCACTTCCTTATAATAATAGGTTGTAACAAACGGACGGCAAAACAGAGGAGAAAGGGAAACGATGATATCTCGAAGGTGTTACTGTAATTGCCTGTTTCTGTTTGAATGTAGACTCATGGCATCTGCTTCAGTTAAGCTAGTAGAACGGCACATTTAAACATTTTTTCACTTGGGTTTGGACTTTTCGTTAGACAATTTATGCAGAAAACATTCCTAATTTAAATCATCAAAAAAAAAAAACATTGTCAGTCAAGCAAAATACAACAATAGGATGGTAACATACAGTACTGTAGGTCTCATATTTATTCAAATGCCATTTAGCTATGGGGGACATACATACTGTAACAAGAATGTCAGCAGTGTTGTCCTGTGTAAATGACACACTGAATCACAGCAGCCATGCTGAAGGCCTATATGACAGTTCCATGAATGGGAGTTTCCACGTGCATACAATTTACTGTGTGCGTGTGTGTGCAAATGTGTGCGTGTGTGTGTCCCTGTTAATGCATCCGTGGATGTGGCATTTCCCTACAGGCCACAGTCAAGAATGATATCTTGATTTTCCATGTAGCATCTAATGCATTTAATGTCAGTACCTCAGGGAGTCAGGATTTCATTTATATATTGTTATTGTCTTTGTTCTCAAAACATTGACATTCCTACAACCCTGGCCTTGGACTTGATTTATGCCAACATTTAGATTTTACTTCATTAAATATGTTAAAACAATTATCCTTCTCTCTTAGTTATTAATGCAGCGGTTAATTCGATTTAACAAAATAGCAGCTCAGAGGGGGTGCAGTTGTCTTTTTTTTTTGCTATACACAATTAGCAATTTATCTTCACTAAAACACTCTTTCGTATATATATCAGTACACACACACACACACACACACACACATACACACACACACACACACACACACACACACACACACACACGGCCATGCATAATCTCAATCGTCATCTGATTGCAATCATCTTATTGCCATCTGATCTCAGTGACCGGTCTGCTCAGCTGATCGCGGCAGAGCTCACTATTGGCCGAACACGTTCAGGGCGCTTATTTAAACGGCCTTAGCCTAAACCCATTCTTGGCGCTTCCTCTGCGAGCATTTATGCAATCCGCCTCCACCCAACCTCCTCCTTCCCTGCTGTGTCTGTCTTACTCAATGTCACGGTGTTGTCGCCGATGCTAGCTCTGTTCTGTATGGAGGGTCTTATTGTTGCGCTCCCTGAACAGAGCCATACCTCCCAAAATAAATAACTATGATATATACATGAGAGAGAGAGAGAGAGAGAGAGAGAGAGAGAGAGAGAGAGAGAGAGCAAATGTTATGGGTTTATTTTTTAGTTGTGAGCTCTTATTCATCGCACACACATGCATGTATGCACGTGCACACACACACACACACACACACACACACACAGACACACACCCCCCCACACACACACAGACAGACTAGCCCGCCTCCATTGTGCCTTACAGAGTAAATACACCAGCAGGGCTATCCACCCCCCCCTCACCCTCTGCTGTGTGTGTGTCCTCTCTGCTACAGTATAAGATACATTAGCAGGGAGGACACACTGTGCCTACAGCCATGTTCAGGCTCAAGCCACACTGGGAGGGCCAGTCTCTGCCCATGGGGCGGAGAGAACCCAGGCTCCCTCAGGCTGCCAACTGCTTCATCCCCAGCAGACTTAACCCGTTTTCCTTGTTCCAAGAGTGTCATCATGTTGTTAGTTGGTTTTAATACATGCGGCAGGCGATGTTAATTGCATGAGCATATGTTCTAGATTAGAGTTATTTGCACATATTCGAAAAGAATACAAATACATAATTTATTTAAAATAAATTAAAAAAATAACAGACGACGTCCTACAGTGTTTGTTCTTTCGCGAGACGAGAGACTTGTATTGTACGGTACAGCTGAACCACTCGCTGGCAGTACTTAGCAACTAAACCTGAGAAAATATTTGAATAAGTATTGGCACATCTAATAAGGCGTGTATGTTTAAAGCCTTAAAATAGTTTTTTGACTTGTCAGTTCACACGTCAAGACGTGATCTCCATCTCTGCAACAAAAAGATATTTCAGGAGAAAATTACAGAACGAGATAATGTCTTTTTTAAAAACACTGTAGAAGAGTTGTTTACCGGGTGATTGGAGACAGAGATGGAGGTATGACAGCAGATAATTTATTCCAAAGGCAGATGACACATTGTGCAGTCAGTCCTCTAAAATACGACATCTCTTGTACAACGCTGCACTTCTAGAACTATTTATACGCACACTTTCTCTTTTTACGCCTTTGTTTAAACACTCTCTCTCTCCTTTGATAGCCAAGTTGACAGCTGTATTAGGAACCTATACACCTTCATTATGGATCCTGGTGATGTTATAGCAATGGCATCAATTAGGTTTGGGGCTCCCCAGAGGCTATCTGCTAGGCATTGCCACGGCTCAGTTGGAGCAGGCCAGAGGATTCAAGTGTCTGCAGATACTTAGCAAGTGCTGAGTCACTCTGTGACTTCTGTGAACACAATCAAGCCAACAGCTTGGGGGCAATGTTTCCTCCTACTCCTACTGATAATCACAGATGTTGTCAATGCAAAGAGGGATCAGGCACTTGCCATTGGGTGGCCCCCTCTTTAAGCACGGTTCTCTGTAGGCAGGGCCGTAAATGGTAAAGAAAGACTCCAGTTGTAGCGTGGAGCCAGATAACCTCTAATGTACCAGAAAACATTTCCGCATATTCTAAAAATCAATCAATTGTAATGCAGTATTGTTAGAGATCATCTCTAACACAATAATTACCATACAGAACATTTTTGGATATAATGTTTCCAGCAGTTTGTCTACAGCAGATTTGAGCAAATAAACAGCTTTTATTCAGGAATATTTTGTTTTCCTTGAATTGTGCTATACCCTTGAATCTTGCACGGGTGTTTAACGTGAAATGGGCTCCTCTCCCTGCACTGGACTGTTTATCTGTGCTTGTGTGTGGGTGTGTGTTGGATAGGGAAGGGGGGATGGGGAGGGGGGGGGGGATTGGGGTTCCCCAGTGGATAGTGTGTAGCGTACAGTCAGCAGAGGACTGACAGATATCGAGCTTGAGTGGGGGGCTAAAGTGATAAGCGTAGAGATTAGGCTAATCTGGGTTATTTCTGGTCCCATGGGGTTGCGTGGGTGTGTGAGAATGTGTACGTTGCCACCAGCATACGAGCAATGCAAATCCCTATTAGGCAGCTTGTTGCGCGACATTTTCACCACAGAGAATATGATTGACTGAATATGTGCACGGCATGAAATAAGGCTTTGTTTTTCATATTAGCGGCGAGGCGAGGCGATAACATTCATTGCCTGGCTGTGATGACATTAATATTACTTAACTAGTGAAGCATTAAAGCTATACTTCCAGATTCTAATTCCCCAGCCTTAATATTCTGGAGGATGGATATTCTAAATGGAGGAGGCCTACCCAACATATCTGGATGATAACTGGCCTGCTGTATTACAGAATGCTACAGCTATTATCTTAAAACCTACAGTATACGATTTTTTAACTATTTTCTATGTATGGACATAGTGGATCAATTGTGTCCTGCTCGGAGAATGTCATCACACTCACCTTGTGTGCTGTAATCCGAGCTTTGTTATTTGTTTACATAGCTGGGCTGGGTGCATGTCAGTGTGTGTGTGTGTGTGTGTGTGTGTGTGTGTGTGTGTGTGTGTGTGTGAGCAGTATGTACTGTAGTACTGTATGGCCCATGGATTTGGTCTGAGATTCTGGTGGCAGAAAGTCAGAGCCACATTTTTCTGACAGTAAAGAACACCAGGGACGTTCCTAGGCCAAATTTTGGGGGCTACAGCCCCCCCTAAAAAATGTATTAGCCTTCCTAAATAAATCAATATATAAGTATTTATATTTAGCTGTCAATTTTAACCGCTCCTTCACACCACGCCATATAAACGGCCAGTCACCAGGACCTGGGGGATGCTGCATGAGCGAGAGACTTTCAACATTACATCTGACAAACTAGAATAACTGATGACTGAGGTTGATACAGCTAGGCGCTGCAGGTACAGCACATCGCCAGCAATGTGTAAAACAATAACATGCTTTAGACCAGAAAAGGTTTATGATGTTTTCTTTACAACTCGAACATTACTGGGCACATGAAACATTGTAGCACACTTTTCCTGCAATTTCTGCTGGTGACAATTTAATTGATACATTGTTTAAATAAGATAAATATGCACCATCGAGTAGCAAACATATAAGAATGTAGCAGCACGTTTGCAGTAAATATCTCGGTGAATTCAATTTCTCCTACCTACCTTCCTAACTGTAAGCAGTAGACTAGCAAACAAGTCAGACTAAAGTTAGTTGGATATATAAAAATTCTTCAAGAGGTGCCAGTATCGTGTTCATTATCATCAACTGCTGGACTGTCCCTTGACCCTCTATTCCAGCATTGTTGGCATGTGTGAAAATGTTCCAGAGGGACATATTTACTAATGTACAGTAGCTACATGAGAGAAAATCACTGGCAGTGCCTGAAACGTTATCCCAGTAATTTGTAGAAACTACTGTGTGTGTGAAAGGAATGTGTAAGTTTAGACAGCCTTGACCAAAAATCGCCATATTTTAGCTACACTATGTAAGGACGTACTGTATTGTTACTGGCTGGAGTGGTCTCCACTGTGACACATTATCAGGACGGTATGTTCCACATGTAAGTGATGCTGGTAGTGTCCATCTTGGGGATGTTTACACAGCATGTCACCCTGTGCAATCCAGTCAAATCCCTCTTGGCCTCACATGGGCGCTAATCTTTCACGACTGCCTGCTCAGCACGTTGAAAGCAAGCCAAAAAAAACTCCAGCTCGCTCAGTTGAATAAATCTCTACCACACTGCAAGCTACATCCCCTGTCTGTCTATGTATGTCTGTCATTTGGTTTACATCTGGTTTATTCATTAGAAATATGTTTGACAGACAAAGATGTCATAATAGCTCCTAAAATCTCGCTCTAATATATTTTGTAACCTTTATTTTAGAACACCGCGATAGTGAAACACTGCCTTTTCAGTTGTGGCCCCTGGACTGTGGAATAACATTCTGATTTGAATCACACGGTCACATTTAATACTTTTAAAATAAAAATTTTCATGTTTCTATTTATTGTTGTATGTTTTATTTGAGTTTTAATTTCATAACTGATAACTGTACAGCACTTTGGTCAACACTGGGTATTTTGAAATGTGCTTTATGAATAAATTGACATGACGTCATGTATTGCCATGCTGTTTACTAATGCATGACAATACAGTAGAACATGCTAGTTATTTTTTATTTCAGCATTTATTGTGGGTTTAATCATGCGTTACCAGTGACAAGTCATTGCAACAAGAATTTACATAATAATTAAGTTGCTGCATAAATACCGCAACTCTCATCACTCCCAAAGGCTTTGCAAAGCCAAATCCTTTTGCACATAATACAAGCCTCTAAACACTAAAGGGTGATAATGGTTATTGTTGTCATGTGGCGTTGGAGCCCTCTTTATTACACGTTCAGTACCTACTGTAAAAGACAAACATAAAAACAGACAGTACTTGAACCTTAGCTTGGCGTTTGTGTCACGGTGCGCTATCCACCCCTCCCCTCCTTACATGATTTTTTATCATTCGGTGTTCCCGTGTTTCCCCAGTCAGCATTTTCCTGGCTGTCCCTACCCCGTGTTGGTCAGTTGGTTTCACCTCGTTATCCATGCCCAGTTGTCTGTCTCCGTTGTCTGTCTTGTCTTGCTGTAGCGGTGTAGCCTATATACTGCTGCAATCCATTGCAGGTCGGAAATCGTTATTTACGAGTAGGTTTTACTGACTTCCAATCTAAATGTGTCCAAGTGCATCTGCTCGGGAGAACATGGACGTCCTAAACGTTTCTAAACTTCTAAATTATCAATTAGGCTATTTGTCCACAGCGCCATTAGTCAAGAGAAACACTAACACAAGAGCAGCTGATTTAAGAGATTATCACAGGTTTAGGGAGTAGGCTATAGACTATCGCATGCTTGCAAATATGTTTCACAACACAAAAGCTATATAAAGTAGGAATATCGAAGATGTTTTTGCTTATTGCCAACTGTGTGCTCACAGACCGCCACATTGCTGTGACATCATGTGTGTTTATGTTGGCGAACTCAGGCTTGAGAAATCTTGCCCGACTTGGAATTCCGACTTGAAATAGCGTTCCATAGCATTTCTCCATGTCAGAGGTGTTTTTTCCAGATTTCTGACAATGTATTGCACCATAAGCCCTTGTGTTTTTTTGGAGTGATAAACATTCTTTTGATTTATAAACATAAAGTACTTATGTTGACGTATTGTCTGTCAAGTATTATATTTCCAGTTCCATACATCAGGTGAACTTTCCTGCTAAAAACATTGTTTTAGGCCAAGGGGTTTACTGTTCTCACAAACATTCTCTGAGTTAATCCATCACTGTCACAAACTACAATAATAAAAAAACGGTATATACTACTACAGTATGTGCTACTTTAGATGGGCATCGACAGTTTTTAGCATGCGAAAATATCAGAGAATCAAACACTTAATCCTGAATTCTAGTGGATTTTTATGCAACAATTTGTGCCTTTTTATTGTGCCTTTATTTATTTATTTTTTGTATACTGTTCTAAATATTGTGTGGGATGCATCTCCATGATTCAAATGGCTTAAAAGGTACAGCAAAGGTACAGCAAATTTATAAAGTTATACGTTGAAATGAACTTCACAAAATATACATAGGCTTGTTTCTACACGTTAAGTCTAGCTCTATGATCCATAGCTGAAATGCTGTGTTGCTTAACCAGAGCTTGAGTGAAGCCATGCATAGGAATGAGGACTGCAGTATACACAGTACAGTACAGGACACTACTAAATTGTGTCTGGATTCACAGTTATGAACCCTCCACTGCCCTCCCCTAAATGCTGAGTGGCTGGCACGCCTTTCGTAGGTTATTCTCTATGGAACCCACCCCAATTTATTTTTCTCTAGTTTACCCCATTATGGGAGATGGGAGACATTGATTTTAACTCTTGGAACAATGTCTAGATTGATTCATCTGGCAGGGACGTACTGGAATTTGATTCAGGGATTTTCAAATGGTACATTGCTATTCACGTTCACATTTATTGCACTTTATTGGTTTTCTTCCATGAAGGTTGGCAGTGTACATCGTGCTGCAAACACCGACTCTGAAATATGAGAGCCCTGCATTTAGAGATGTCAGTGCTTTTGTGTACATGTTGTTATTTTGTTACCATTACTTAGGTTACATGTACTAATCAATAGTGCATCCCGTTCCAGCTCGGCCATAAATACATTTGGTTCATTCCTTGAGCACTGAACCACAACCCCATATGGAATTAGGTTTTTCCCTTAAAATATATTTTTGCTGGTTTGTATGTAAGGTAACCTGTATCCCCACTCTGTAGAAATGATGTATTTGATGGCATTAAAGGTATACAAAATAAGACAAAACATATTGACTGCATCCTAATGGAATACTACTGTATTCATTTACAGTAATTTACACTAATATAACTGTAAAGAGGTCACTACTGTATAACAAAAGTAAATATGGGAGTACGTTGTATTGTTCCATTACTTTCTAATAATATAATGTAGCTCAATATACTGGAAAAATAGCATGTAATTTACATCACACATCACACCATATATAGCTTCGAGAGTCTGGTGCTTTTTTAAGTCGTCTGATGTTCAAAGTACAGTTCCCCCAAAAAGAACTCCATTAACAGTCCAAATCACAGCCGGCACACAGGATAAAGAAAGACATTGCTGTGATGCCTTTGGTAGGAAAGGGCTCCTGCTCCCAGCCATGCCTTGGCCTTTGCTGCAGTTCAGAATGGAAGTGAACAGATTAAGGCAGAGCAGAAGTGTTGAGGTTATCACGCTAACGCAACCAAAATAGATGCAGGGAGGGAGAGAGAGAGAGAGAGAGAGAGAGAGAGAGAGAGAGAGAGAGAGAGAGAGAGAGAGAGAGAGAGATAGAGAGAG
>JAODOY010000004.1:1329972-1371505 GCA_025399855.1 Forbesichthys papilliferus | reverse complement strand
ATCTCAGACCAAAACAAATGCTTTATGTGACACACTGTGCCACGCACACACACACACACACACACACACACACACACACACACACACATTATGCATTATATCCCTGTTATTCCTGTTCTGTTGTCTGATGGTAAATAGGCATGTGAATAGGTAAGGGGCCTGTTATTGTGCATCCTGACAGGTCTATTCTCTCCCTCAGCTGATCATCCTGGAGGACTATGCAGATCCGTTTGATGCAGAGAAGACAAAGGAACAGAGAGAGGCCGAGCGAGCAGGAGTCAATGACGGTTACATGGAACCTTATGACGCTCAGGTCATCATCACAGGTTAGATGCAACTGTCATTCTCTTCAAGCTATAATTCACTCAAAGACCCTCAAAGACCCTCAAAGACCCTCAAAGACCCTCTAAGACTTCCCACGTGGCCACAGTTAGTCCGCATTCATTCGTAACTTATTTTTTTGATTAAAAGCACTGGCCTGGGCATTTCTCATGTAGAAAAAAATGCAGCTGAAACGGTTGTTATAGAAAACACCAGGTCTCACTACGCACTTGTGATTGGTCAGCTGTCAAAAAAGCGGATGACGTGGGGCATTTTCTTCTGAGAAGTTGAAATTTTCTCAACTGAAAAAGAAGCCCTGGGCTGCTAAAAAAGCGACTGCTGAAGCGTTTAAATGCAGCGCCTGTAAAAAAGAAAAGTCCGACAGCTTCCAAAAAGAAGTTATGTCTGAACGCGGCCTTAGGCAGCTATGGGGGGGGGGGGGTATATTTGTATCACAAATAGATAAAAAGCACAATAAAAAGCACAATAGAGCAGACAGGGGGGGTATATTTGTACTTGGAGCTCAGTGACATTCCTCAAAAGGGGGTTTAAATCAGCGCTAGAAGCTCAGACTCGCAGTCTCTTCCCTGACTTCCCTCCTGGCCGACAGTTGCTATAGAAACAGAGCTGTGCAGGGACAATGGGTGCAGCTTCCTTTTTCAACTTCCTGTCTCCTGCCTCTGTTTCCTTTACCCCATTCTCTAGGAAGTTGGTCCCACTACTCCCACTAGTCCCCCAAACACGCACATGCACACGTGCACACACACACACACACACACACACACACACACACACACACACACATTATCGTTTACGGTCCCCTGATGTGTGAAAAAAAACAGAAAGACCCCTCAGCCCACCCCCGTAGTGCATGGTGTACCCCTGGTCTCACCCAATCCTTTCCCAGCAGTCAGGAAGTGGCCTCTTCAGCCCTCCAATCAGGCGCTATGTTGACCTTTATTCTCGTAGCGCCATTGTTCGGTTGCACAATAGAGCAGACAGTCAGACTGCCTGTCAAACCACAAAGAAACAACCCATTATAGAGTGTAATGTGTAAAGACCTTGTGATAACATCACAATGTTCAGTGTGTATTTAATCACAACCAAAAGCACAGGCCAGGTGAATAATGATGGTTAACAGGCCTCATCAATAAGTTTGGCCCACAGAACGCCTCCCGCATGCCATGATAATTTAATATCTGCCAATTATTTGCCGATGCTTTCATGTAAAATAGAGTAGCATAATGATGAGTGTAATTTCACTGATTGAATTGCATTCATAAGACAGCTAAGACAAACAACTGTTTTACTGGTAAAACAAAATAAATAGTATTAAATAAGTAGATTTACTGTATTTAATTACATTTAAGAGTGACACTTCTGGGCTGCCAGTAAAGAGTAATCACAGAAACCGCAACGAGAAGGCAACTTGCCCCGAACGTTACCTTACATGAATCGAATTGATTTGACTGTGATGTCTGAACAGTTCACAGCCTCACAACCGGTCATCGACTGTGTGATCGTTCTTTTGCAGAGGTTCGCAGGAGAGGCTCCAAGGACCTCCTGAAGGTGTGCGTGCTGCTGGACCGAAGCCAGGGAGGGGGGGGGAGGGGAGAGGAAGGCAAACCTCCGCCCCTCAACATCTACGACACGCCCTATGAAGGGGGACTGGAAGGCGACAGCGAGGGGGTGTGGATCCCTGTCACGCGGCCAGAGTCCGACGCCCGCCCCCCCGGGGAGTACGAGCATCCCTGGGAATGGAGGAAGGAGGACATTGTCCGAGCCCTGTCAGGTAGAGAGACTTACGGTGGTGCCGCACGTGCATACACACACACACATACATGCACACGCGTCAAACACACATGTGAATGAACACACACACACAAACACACACACACACACACATACGTGTACACACACACACACGTGCATGCACACGGGTCAAACTCACACGTGCATACACACACACACACACACAGACACACGCACACGCACACACATAACAGGGAAAGATCCCTGCAATATCATGTAATGTCTCAATTGGTTTTATTGCTGAGCCAGCCTTTCATAAACATTAACAGTGAAAGATACTACTAGAGCAAATCCGGTCATATGATATATGATATTGATATTCATCCAAGAGTATTCGTGAAGTATATCAGCGCATGCAGGCTCTCATACTGTTGTACTGTAAAGTGAACATATGCAAAGCTTCCTAGGAAACACCACAGTGGATGGGGATTGGACGACGCATGCCATGTTTTGTACATCATAACTTATTATGCTTGCTTATGATATTTGCTCTTTAGTGATGACATACTGTAGCAATAAAGTGTTTGGTTGCAGTATTAACATGTAACAACAACAGTGACAGCACTTTAACATGTTGTATTGTTACTGTGTGTATTTTGAGCGGCTGTCTGTTCCCCCAGCTCAATTCGAGGCGGTGGAGTGTTCCCTCGGCATAGAGAGCAGCGCCACCTCTGGCCGACAACAGCAACAACAGCAACAACAGCAACAACAACAGCAGCAACAACAACAACAACAACAACAACAGCAGCAGCAACACATCTTGAAACAGAAAAACTGGAGCCACAAAACCCTCGTCCCGACCTCCTCCTCCTCCGGCTCAACTACCTCCTTCCCATCATCTCCCATTCTCAAACTCTCCCCGCTCTCGCCCCCGTCTCCCTCCGCTGGCACACTGAAGCTCTCTCCCCTCTCCTCCCCCACCAAAATCTCTCCTCCTTCTCCCACCTCCCCTACCGCCCCGCTGGATGGCGAGGGGGCCAGGATGGACCCCAGCGCCCCCTTGGAAAAACAGAGGTAAGGACGGGGCGGGGCAGGGTGCTGGAAGGAATATTCCAAAACAAAAACATATTGTAGCGAAGAGCATAGACTCCCAAGGATAAGAATATACTGTGCAGTATATGTCTGTTCTGTTCTTCTGCACGACGTTTAATAATAGTAACACGTCAGATTTTGTATAGCACATACAGTATACACCTATACAAAACGTACTGTATATGAATATTAAATAAGTGGATTAAATAGTATTAATTAGTAGTAATTGTATAGTATATACGACCAAAACACACACACACACACACAGTAGTCTTGCACTACTGTGGGACAGCATAACTCGTTGACATGTCTGGTGGGGTGAGCTGTGAATATATACTATTTGCGGTTGTAGTGTGCATTGATAAGTGTTGGGTGTGCTTGTTTATGAATGGTACCAGCCTGTGTTGTCAGTGGCACCTTGTGTCCCGCCAAACTCCTTGACAATCCTCCATCTACCTCCGCTCCCCTCCACCGTCTGCAGCTAATCTCTCAATCATCCACCTTGGACGCTGCGACCTCGTTTATCCAGCGAGCGCGTGTCTGTCAGATTTATGTTGTCGTGGAAACCCCCTTTCTCTCTCGTTAACCACCCCTGTTGCTGACCTGCCGGGTGACATATATCTCCGTACTGTGTGTGAGAGCGCGGTAGCGTGCACATCAAGTGATGTACTGTCTCCTCCATCCCAAGCTGGTACCACGGCAGCGTGAGCCGCCAGCAGGCCGAGGCTCAGCTGCAGCGCTGCAGGGAGGCCAGCTTTCTGGTGAGAGACAGCGAGTCAGGCACCAGTAAATACTCCATCGCCTTGAAGTAAGCATTCACGTATATGTGTGTGTGTGTACTCATTTCTTGCTCATTGCTCATTCGTGATCCATTAAAGCCGTTCGCACACCCAATGAACTACCAGGGTGTTTTTACAGTACTTAACTTTAACTGTGATGCTGTGTTACAGTTGTTAACTGTAAAACAGTCTGACAGATAGAAGACAGACAGCCTTATATCTCTCTCTCTCTCCCCCTATCTCTCCCTCCCTCTTCCTCCCTCCCCCTCAGGACCAGTCAGAGCTGTGTGCACATCATCGTGGCCCAGACCAAGGGCAGTAAGGGCTTGGGCTACACGCTGGACCAGAGTAGCTGTGTCTTCTCCAGTATCCCCGAGGTGGTCCACCACTACTGCACACACAGACTGCCTTTCACCGGCGCAGAGCACATGACCCTGCAGCATCCGGTGGCCAGGCCCCACTGAGCACAAGAGCAAACTGGAACACACACATACGCAGCCACATACACTGTTAGGAAATGCTGCTTCTGGGTTATACTTTCTGTACTACGTTAGCAAATATATATTTTACACTCAGACGGTCAGTTTGGCCTCATCTTCATGCTTGAATCCTCACGTATATCAGCTGTTAATTAGTACGATCAGTGGAGCTGGCTGTCAGCAACATCATACAGACAGATACTTTGAAACGTCTCTACACGTATTTTGTAATTTAGACAAAAAACAACCCCAACTTTCAGTTCATTGCTCAAGAACATCAGAAAGCCCCGGCAGAGAGAACAGTGCAGGCCTACGTCACACACTGCTAAGCCTGAAACCATGTGCAAGAACTACTGTGCTTGCATGGAAGATTCATATGCATACCTAATTCATCTGCCATAAGGAAGCAATTGGCAAGTATTGCATAGAGAGGTTTCCAGTCAGCGTTATTGATTAGGGGCACGCCTGCTAGTTAGGCGTGATCTATATGCTTGATGCACCTGATTGGAGTGTATTTATTCATCCTCCATCAGACATTCCAATCAATACATTGATCTATCCTCAAAATCTTGTTAATTTACCAACCACTGTGTATGTCAACAGTAAGCCTGTCATTGATTAGCCAGTTGGAATCAGTGTTGCGGGAGTGGCCTTACGACATTACAAAGATTAGCTAGGAAACCAAATGCTGTACAGTACACCATGTGTGTCTGTGTGTGTGTGTGCAGGCATACACGTGTGTGTTTGTGGGTGAGTATATGAGAGCGAAAGGCACGCAAGAAAATAGATACTATACATAAAACTATAAAGCTGTTCTCCATGTTGTATCGAATGGAATGATGTTTCTAAATGTGTACTGTATGTTGAATGTATGATTTGATATTTGGACACAATAATGTACTGGGTGGACTGACTATGTATGTAATGTTGTATGTTCAATAAACATGGTCAAATGTGTGTAAAATCCTACACGCCGGCCCGTTATTAACATGGCATGAGAGATGTGAGGCATTGGGTCTGTAGAATGACTGCACGGGAGTCTCTAGCCAATCATAATGTGCCTGATGTGTGGACTCAATTAAGAGGGAAGTGGGTGCACACACACACACGCACACACACAGACAGGCACACACACACACACACAGTACAGTACGCATACCAACACACACACACACATATACACTTAATGCATGTGCATTCATGCACACTTGCCGCATGACAATACAACCATAGATCATTTTAATAATCCATAAATTATCAGTCATACACACACACACACGCTCATATATACATTCAAAGTTATGTCAGAATGTGTTTTTGCTAAGATGTGCCTCACCATCGATAACTAATAATGCCAGTGCATTAATTAACCTCTGTGATTGTGTGTGTGTATTGTAACCTAAGCATGTGTGCACAGTTACACACGCACGCACACACACACACACACTTTACAGTGTACTGTGTGTGTGTGTGTGGTTTTCTGATATTGAGAATTATCTCTGTACAGGGATTACCAGGTTGCCATGGTGATTAGTTTAAGCGAGGCAGGGCTACCTCTGCAGGGAATGGGTTAGGAGACAGACTGCAGAAAAAGCTGTGAATAAATAACCACGCTATGGGCAGTTTGTGAATGGACGGCCAGACCAACTTTCAGATCAGTGCCAGATATGGAGTGATATCCTCGACTCAGCCTGACTCACACACAAAATAAAAACGGTATTACCGCTGTGAGTCATCTAGGAGTGAAAATGTTAAAGGCTGTAGAGGCAGCTACGAATCTTACGTCCAGCCAATCCATATCCTCATTCCTTCGGCCATCTTCTGTTCCTTTTCCATTACCTTTTACTGATGTGACACATCACTAGCAATAGACACACTGGAACAGAGTGACATGTAGACAGAAGACATGAATTGACAGAGTGAAGAAAAGAATAGGGAGAGAGAGGGGGGGGAGGGTGTTAGGGGAAGTCAAGCACTTGTGGGGGTCCCAGTGTTTAAATAATTCATAGAGAGACTCACAGCACTCAGCACAGACGAGGAGCACTGTCAGGTCAGTTCATTCACTGTAGGGGAGAGAGAGAGAGAGAGAGAGAAAGAGAGAGAGAGAGAGAGAGAGAGAGGCATGAGAGAAACAGAAAGAAGGAAAATGCATGATATAGCATGTGGGAGGAAGGCCCACATAGTATAGGAGTTTAGTGTGTGTGTGTGTGTGTGAGTGTATTGAACATAGACTAAAAGAAAGAGAAACAGTTTGTTTCCTGCTGGAGCTGTCTAGTATCTTTTAGTCACCAAGGCAACCGCCTCCTCCCTCCATCTTGCACTGCTGGTTTACTCTTCCCCCATACTGCCTCCCACGCGTCTCCTTGACACCCCTCTTCATGGTTTATCTGGTGTCCCGTGGCTCCTTATTTGCTACATCGCCTCCTTCTTCCATCCTCCAGAACCCAGTGTCATCCCTCCATCACACTCTCTCCCCCCCCCTCTCTCTCTCCCCCCCCTCTCTCTCTCTCTCTCTCATTCACTCTTTCCATTTCCCCCACTGCATGTTTGACTTCATGAAGAGGGAGTGGAACGGTTAATTTAGTCATTTTGCACGTTGCCCCCTTCCCTTCCATTAACCTTTGTTCATTTTTTGGGAAGGGATATAATTATTTAACTAACTTTTTAATTGCATCTCATACAGTATACAGCACACATGTATGCACATTGTATTACTTGTTAGATTGGAGATTATAATAAGGTATATTGCAGGTAGGCCGAGGCCAGCATATTATCCCCTTCAAAAGAAAGAGATGAGAATAAAAATGTGAAAGGCTTATGAAACACGGAATGTCCCCAGAGACTCAGGAAACTCTTGAAAAAAACACGTGGGTGTGTGTATGTGCGTGTGTGTAAGGGGGGTGGGGGGGATTCAGGTGATAGGGCACAGATGAGATGCGTCATAGTTTTATGATTTATGTCACAGACTGCAGGGATACCAGGGACTGCCTTACACTAGCTTGCAGTGGATGCGAGCAGCAGGGAGGGATGGGTAATGTATATTAGGCTAACAAGCTGAATGCCTTTTTTGCCACGCCATTCAGGCATTCCCTAAGAGGAAAACATTAAGCGTGCCGAGATAGGTCAAATTAAGTGCTAATTAAAAGTACCATTAATTTCACTCTTAGGAGTTGGACTACATTTTAGGTTGGATGCTTTGACTGCGTGCGGGGAACTCTCGTCTTTGCAGAGAGGTACAGCATCCATCCATCCATCCATCTATCTATCCATCCATCCCTCATCGTCTCTTCTCCCCCGCCCTCGCCTCTTTAGCGCGTCGCATCGCTTAGCAGAACACGGACACCAACACCACGCAACTCGCCCGTATACCTGGCTCCGCCACGATTCCCTGCCTGCCCTTCTCCTGGAAGAGATGCCTGGAGCGCCGAGCAGCACAGTTGACGTTACTATGCCAGGTAGAGAGTGAAAGTCTGATAAGGGATTTATCAGAGGTGCTCTGAGAGAACACCTCATGGGTCTGGAGCGCGCTACGAACGCACCTATGGGCGGCTGGCCGCTGCTGCTGCTGTGTGTCCTCGCCATTGCGAGAGGTGAGTAACTTGTCTTGTCTGTCGATGCAGTTAATGGCTGCGAACGATGTTCTTGTTTTCCTCGTCACGGTTAAAAAAGACAATACGATGCGAACATTCTTCAACGTAGATTATATCTATGTTGAGGATGAAAGTAAGAGTTGCCTAAATAAATAGTGATTCTATTTAGGAAAGGCAGGGGTGGAGATAGTCACTCATCATGCTGTGTCACTCACACATAACAGCATGCAACCCAGCACGACGGAATGATGAGGGAGTATTGCCCACACCGTGGTTATTATGCGCATGTGATTATGTCGTGTTATAAATTATTCGACCGTAGCTCGTTTAAATCATCCGTTTATTGGAGTCAGTATTTGGCTTGAAAATAAATGAAAACATCTGGATATATTTAGCTAACTACACCTTGAACATTTTCACAAACAGGCAGTTGAGTTGGAATTCAATGTGATATGCAGTAATAGCCTGAATAGGCTTATATATCTAAATTATATATTATGGAAAGATATTACTCATATTGAATTGGGGTCAAACTACAGAGCAGTTATCTCCCCCAGACTACTTGATGTGGAAAATAATGGGTCATTTACAATTAGGAATGCACTTGCCCAACACATGCACATTTGCACACGCACTGCATGCACACGCACACGCACAAGTCTTGGAGTGTGTGGGCAGGTTAATGAGAGGCATGTTGCTGCATCCTGTCATTAAGAGGCATCAATGGGAAAAGCTTTCTAGTAGGCATGCCTATTATACAGTAGACAGTTAAATGCCTGTCACTCTGTTATGCTGATGTTGTCATGACTGTCTCCTGGGCTGTCCATGTGTCTCTCAGCCTGCACTTCCCCTCCCAACCTGTGGATGTCCTCGCTGTCTCCCCTGCTCCATGTGTGGTTTGCCTCACCTGTCCTCAATCTGTAACCACCCATGTGTTAAATACCATGTTTTCTGTCTGCTCTGGGCTGGATCATTTGTCTGTATTCCTCTGTCTAGTGGTGTCTGTGTTTATGAGTTCTGTTCTGCAAACCTGGTCATCATTAAATCGTCATGCCAACAATATCCTGCACTTGGATCCTCATTACCACCTGCGGACGTGACGTACTACATAAATGCTGTGGTGGTTACAATGAGTCCATCTTAGCGTGTTGGTAACATGCATATGTGCAACCAGTGAGGTAATGAGGCTTATAGCCGTATTAGCTTATTTCACACTATATGGAATACATTTCTTCAAATATGTCACTAATATCTTCTAAACACAGGTCGGCCACCCAGCCAGAGAATTGTTAACACATTAGTTGATTGGCTGGATTACTGCTACACAGATATTGTCTGATAATCTGTGGGAATGACAGGACAAGCGCTGGCACATTGCCTTGAAGTAATTCATTATCCGTAGGAATAGACAGTGTAACACACACACACACACACACACACACACACACACACACACCTCTGCTGAATTACATACATCTGGCATGTAGCAGTGCTTGTGAAAAGAACAAACTCCCTTGCAGACATGCAGCCCACAGTGACACACACACGCACACGTACACGCACACACACATTCCGTCCAGTATAGAACCAAAAGACACGTGTGTGTGCACATGCACACACATACACATTTTTATGAAAATATATGTACTAAAATTTTGAACATTTGAACATTTTGAATAACCCTTTTTTACACTGCATGTCTAGGTAGGTATTTCCACAGCTTTTAATATGTATATGTCCAAGAGATCCCAATCAATACATGTACGTACTGAATATTATATGACAATTCATAACATCAAACATGTGGTCTTGAGGAGTAGACATGCATCACTTTGAGGCGCATCGTCAGTACTGATGTACTAATGAGTCCCTCTCCCTTAAGGAAGAGAATCTGATTAACATCATCCCCTGAGATGAAAAGCACAGCACGCACACACACATACACAATTACACATCTTGCCACACAATAACACACATTGCACTGGAGCACTGCAGTGGTGTAGCAGAAAAGCACAACACACACACCCACACACACAAATACACAATTACTCACCTTGCCACACAATAACACATACTGTATTGCACTGAAGCACTGCAGTGATGTAGTGTTTCATTGTTTAAAAACAGCAAGATAGATGAATATACATTAAATAGATAAAAACACATTACATAAACTGTGACTATGTCGTGTTTTAAGACATGCACGCGCACACGCACACACTCCACACACACACAGACACACACACACAGACAAGGACTCTCAAGGACATCCCAGCACCTGTCTTTGTGCCGTGAGGATATGGGCCTTCTAAGGAGGACATGTTTCCAGCAGGCAATGCATAATAAACAAGGATATGTCTTGTCATCTTCCCGGCCGCTCATGCATAATAAACAGGTATGCGGTGGTGTGCTGACCTCATGCCTGGGTTACACCACATAGAGTGTGCATTGGGTGAGCCTCTTCAAATGACAGAGTGACAAAAATGGTGGCTGAATACTTTGATGGCTTTGTTAAGGGCTGGGGTTGATGTTATATTATGTTGTCGTCATCGCCACCATAAATATTGTCACAGGATTTTTGTAAGAACACGATATGATCAATGACCATTCATTCAGACCTAAACTGCTTTGATATAAGTCAGGTTTACAGGGAAGCAGTTTCAAAGGAAAATACCCCCACAAGATCTCAACTTTGAAAACATTTGGAACTGGCCACAGAGATTTGAGTGAGGTTTCATAATTACTCTTGGACCTCTTATCCATAACCTAAATATTGTGATGTCTTTTACTGTATGAATCATGAAACAATGTGATGGGGTATTTTATCACCCACCCTTACTTACTGTATATATAATCTATATTTATTTTTATAGGCAAGAGATTGGCATGTGTACTATAGATAAACCGTTTCTGTACTAGCTGGCAGCATTTTCTGTGCCCACTGCTCTTTGTGTGTGTGTGTGTGTGTGCCTACACAATATGAGCTAATCATTTTCTTGGCAGTGCCGTACTGTCTAGAAAGTTCCACCCAGTCAGTTGAACCCATAGAATCAAGCCTGTCATATTTTTTTAGCTGACCCGGTAACAGTTCGCTGATCTGTGCTGCGTCAACCTGCATATTACAACAATTGTACTGTTCCCGTATACAGTATACAGTATGTGTAGCTCTCTTTCTGTCTCTGCCTTTGTCCTTGTCTCACTCTCTTTTTTTACCCCCACCCAACCAAATGAATCAACATAGAGTAGTGTAACAGAGTACCGGATCGGCTCAGCAGCAAGAATGCATGATTAGAAATACACAGTAGGAACATTGTGTAGCTGCGCTAGTTTAAGTGCATAAGTAATAAATTGTGTGTTTAAATGGCTTACGTGTTTATGAGAATGAACGAGAAACACACTTATGTGTGTGGCGGAAGATTTGCGAGCACAGAGATGTAATTGAGACTTAATAAGCAGTGAAGGAGTGGAGCCAGATATGGAAAATTGGGGAAGTGACAGTATAAGAGTTTTATATTTGAGTATTCTCAAGGAATGAGAGCCTGTGTATTTACTGTATGATGCTTTTATAGGGCTAATGAGCTAATTTGCTGTATGCAGCTTTTGCTCGTCTTTTGTATGTCAACATCTGACAGCTTTGTACCCTCAATGTGCAATTCTTAGAGCACCATGTGATATCAAATATTACAGCATTGTTTTAGTTTTTTTTGTTCTACAGGAAATATCTGCTTTAATTTATTGCTTATTATACATGAAAAAGTATTACCGTAGTGGGCAATTTATCAAACGTAATTGTCTCCCTGCCTAATGTTTTATGGACAGCATATCATGCAGTTAGTTTAGGGTAAATGGCATTATGCAATTCAAACGATCCAGTATAGTGTGAAAGGCAGGCCGTCTTTCATTTTAACTGCACTATGTGTGTGTGTGTCTGTGTGTGTGTGTGCATGTGCACGTGTGTGTGTGTGTGTGTGTGTGTGCATGTGTGTGTATTGAATTAATCAGTTTACTCTATCAAGTACAGTACAATCCAAATTTGAAGTTTAGTCTATAGACAGATACTCTTTAATGCAATACCTTAACACATAACATAATCGCACAGTGATAATTGTGGTGTAAAATAATATAATTACATTCAGGTGGAGTAATGCCGATATAAAATGTGGAATGGGATTATTGTGAAATTGTTGTTATCGATATATCAATATCTTTACATTCTTTATATCTTTATATCATACATGCTTCTTTTAATAACCATTTTTATTTACACAATATAAACACAATTGGCCATGATGCAGGCAGCCATGTTGAAAAGACGAGAGGCTTCTGAACTTGGCAGCATTAAGCTTCTGGCCAGTCCACAATGTGATGGCTTGTTTTTGGAGTGCTGTGATGTTGCAGCTGGGTAGAAGATCAATGTTAATATCTCAGCTCTACGGGCAACAGAGAGGATGATGCTGGTAGGTCAATGGATCTCTCACTTATTGATTTACACATTTTACAGCATAAAAGGCACCAGCTGCGGCCAAAAAGCCTTTCTGGCTGGAAGCAGGAAGGAGAGGACCAACAGACCTTCATCCAAGCTAGTTTAACTGGCAGGATGATCTATTCAGCTGTGGTGTGAGATGCACACGCTCTCACACTCTCCTCATTAACTCCATTAGCAATAAACCCCACAAGCTAAAGGTGAAATGTTTGTTTGGAAGAAAATGACAAACAATATAGACATTTTACTGCATGTTGAATATCATCTGGCAGCCAGTGGCACAGTGGTGGAGCAGGGTAGGTGACAGGTGATAAAGAACTCTCTGGTTTGATGCCCGCTAACTCCTCACCAAGTGTCAAGGTGTCCTCGAGCAAGACACCCAACCCTATTTGCTTCCGGTGGTCACGTGTCTCTTTGCATGGCTGACATTGCCATCGGTGTGTGAATGTGAGGCCAATAATGTAAAGCTATAATGCAGTCCATTTACCAGATTCTTGCTAGATCATTGGCCTTTGAAACTCAGTGAAACAGGAGAACATGAAAGGACTGCAGAAAGGATGGAGAGCTATCCTGTATTTTGTAAAAGTAAATATCTATACCTGTGCTGTCACGTACAGTATGTGCCTGTGTCTAATGAGTCTGTGTGTGTGTGTGTGTGAGAGAGAGAACATACGTGTTGTGGCAGCTCTCGTATAGCTCCAAGGTCTAATGGAGGAGTAGTGCTGAAATATTCATGTGTCACATTAAGTTATATAATGTTTGCAATATTTGCACTGAACAACAAGCAGAACACAACATGAAATATAGTGCCCCATGGCCCTTAAATTACATAGTGAGGAATCACCAGTTTTATGTGTTTCTATGGTTATGATAAATGTATGGTAACTATGGAAACACCATTGGCAATGCACTGTTTTGGCACAGCAGTGATTTCCATTCTTTTTGAGCTGTGAACCCCAATGTGAGTTATTTAGAGCTTGCCCCACATCATGCATGCAAGCACTAGGAGTCTCTTTGAAAATAACAACCACTTACTTCTTACAGTAATGGCATATTTACAGTAGACCTTCCTATTGTATACAACAGTAAAATAGCTAATAAATCAAAACAAAATGTTTCCACAACCCTTGAGGAGAACATTTGAAAGCCATTAAGATTAATTCAGCTACTCGGACAATTGATTTAGATTTTTCATTCATCGTTTTCTCATTCCATGATCCAGTTAGCTGTCCAAGCTTGAAGCATGTATAAATAGAATTAGACATGCATTCAAAATGTGATCCAAAGCATGACTAACAAACGTGTTAGTGTTTTAGTCAGCCTTGTTGCTGAAGAAATGGCACTATCTTGCTACACGCTGTCATACACCACTAGCTTATTGTGTTTACTGTGGAGTGCAGTAACACACAAGCAGATGGACGACAATAGAATCTAACAGATTCAACATGCACATGCACCCATAACGTGCACAGTAAGCACACGTAAGAGCAACAGGCACTCATTGACAGGGCTTGAATTGACGGCGGTTAGTTTCAGGAGGCACGGGGCGATAAAACCTCGCCGCCTGTCAGCGGTGAAGAGATAGAGATAACAGGATAGAGATTGCTGTGTGGAGGAAGTGTGGACTGGCACATCGGCGGAGAGAAGCACAGCACGTTGGAGGAAACAAGAAGGGAAGGTTGGAAAACAGGAAAGAGCAGGGGGGAGAGATATAGCAGAGAGATAGAGAGGTGGGGAGAAGAGACCGGGGTTGAGTTCATCACAGGGTGTGAATAGAGTCCTCATTGAGCCAAAGATTGAGGCCATTGTTCATAATCAGGGAACACCACTACCGTACAGGGAGAGAGGGAGACAATGCCAGTGAAGGTGGCAGAGACCAAGGAGCAGCTGGTTGGATGAGGTGTTTAGAGTATGGGGAGGCAACGTTGCCTTTACGATCAGTTGAAATTAACGGCAATGTACAATATAAACATTGTGCTGATGTTGTTGTTGTTGTTGTTGTTGTTGTTTTTTAAACCGTTGCTAGCCGGTGATGTGGGCTGCATTCCAAGGAACCTGTGCTGCCTGTCCAGGGAATGATTGAGGAGTGTTCCCCAAACCTGGTCCTGGGGGCCCACTACCCTGCATGTTTGAGATGTCTACCTGCTGCAACACACCTGATTCTAATAAATGGGTCCTTATCTATCTCTGCAGAAGCCTGATAAAGCCCCATTCATTTGAATCAGGTGTGTTGGGGCATCTGAAACATGCAGGGCAGGGGGTCCCCCAGGGTTGGGTAACACTGAGATAGGGGGATGGAACTTTGGCAAAAGCTCAGATATAGTTTGGCAGATGTAACTTGCTGAGTGATGTTGTGACACCTGACTGTGACACCGCAGATATGACCACAGCCTGCTCAAGAGAGAGAGAGAGAGAGAGAGAGAGAGAGAGAGGTGGCTGGATTAATGGCATAGAGGAAAGAAAAGAGACCCTTGGCAGAGGATTATGAGCGACACAGAATAGTGATAGGCACATTCAGACTCTTTCATATCAAGTCAGCGTGTAGCCTCATCACTTCAGGCTGTTCTAGCAGGGATGAGCAATGCAGTGGATATATTTGCAGTTTGCCTATACACTTGGAAAACTAGCTCACAATGTTTATTGTTGACTGTTTGTATCACGATGGTAACACATGAAATCTGTACTGTAACTGTAAACCGAAATTGTGTTGACCTGTCATTCAGATGCTCTTGGGGCGGACACAGAGGAGCGGTTGGTGGAGCACCTCCTAAACCCCGCCCACTACAACAAGCTGATCCGCCCGGCGACCAATGGCTCAGAGCTCGTTACCGTGCAGCTGATGGTGTCGCTGGCCCAGCTCATCAGCGTGGTAAGAAAGCATTTACAGTATGCGTTGTCCAGGTTACCTTCCATCTCCAGCGTCAGTCATATCATTAATAACTCAGTGACAGTCATACGGCACGTGTCAAAGAGCCTTCTTGTTCTCCCTCAGCACGAGAGAGAGCAGGTGATGACCACCAACGTCTGGCTGACTCAGGTGAGACCTCCTACCTTTTCCTCCTTGTTCCTTCCAGGCATTTCCGCTATCATTCCCTGACGCCGAGAGGCCAACAATGAAGGGGAGAGAGAGAGAGTGAACTACTGTTTACACGCACAGCACACTGTTGAGTGTGTTTCAACGTTCTTAATGTCACTGCTCTAAATAATAGTGGAATATGATATAAGACAGTGAGACCACAGAATGTAATGTAGAGTCTAGCCATGGAGAGGAGGATGAGATTAGTTTTCAAATGTAATTTTATAATTGGTAACATCATGAATAACACACTCAGAAGGATTTAAACAATCATAATAATTAAGTACATATTTGGCAGCCATGATATGCAGGAGATGCAGTTGCAGTTTAGGCCCAAGGGCCATTTGAATAATACACAGTACATGCTCATTTACGTAACGCATTGGAATCCATTAGCATTTGAACCGCTGCTATGAGTGTGCTATGAGTGTGCTATGACCCCGTGAGTCAAATAGAAGACTTACAGCAGCATATCTAATATGTTTGTTAACTGACTGTTGGATCGCTTGCCTGGAATGGCACCAAGCT
This sequence comes from Forbesichthys papilliferus, assembly GCA_025399855.1. Taxonomy (NCBI): domain Eukaryota; kingdom Metazoa; phylum Chordata; class Actinopteri; order Percopsiformes; family Amblyopsidae; genus Forbesichthys; species Forbesichthys papilliferus. Next base: position 1,355,405 of record JAODOY010000004.1, on the reverse strand, counting down.
TGCTTCATCTCATAAAACCTTTTCTGTGCACAGCAGCCGTAGAAGTTGAATATATAACACACAAGCCAAGATGTCAGTTAATTCACAGCCACATCCTTCAATATGTAAATTCAAATAAGTCAAATATAAGCGTTAATTTAAATGAGGTAATAGCTAGAGAAAAGAGGAAAGAGAGAGTTACGCCAATGGAAGATCGCCTATGCCTATGGCAAAACATTTCCAGGAAGTGCTTAGTGGGCAATTTGAATATACATACAAATATATGATTTCATTTTTTGTAATTAGTAGTCAATAAATGCACCGATTTACATTTAAAATAGAATTTATAGGGTACTTTTAGTATTTAGGCTAACTTCCGGGAACTATTTTGAGGCTCCACGATCCACCATTGCTGTGAAAAAACAGTCCATTGGAGTGAACGGAGGTGACGTGTCCCTCTCTCTGCATGGCTCTGGCTCTACCCAGTTGGAACTGTGTTCTGACCTGGTTATACATGGCTGACTCTGCACTGTTTGCAAGCTGGGGTATAACTGAAAACACACAGGTAGACCTATATATAGATTTTTACATGAACATACACACGCAGGCATGCACACACACGCACACGCACACGCACACACACACACACACACACACATACACACACACACCATCCACATACAGCACAGTACTAGATGTTCTTGCAGATGTAGCACATTCACTCCTAAATTTAGATCTGTATATTACAGCTATGACGTAGAATATGGAAGCTACTCATTTCTGAATACTGTACATACTACAACTACAATCTGTAGTTTGTTATCTTGCATGTGTATTGTGTCCCATCTAATCAAAACTATACCCAATATATTACACATGATAATCCAGTTTACCTCTGTTACACAGCATATGATAACATTACCTCTGTTACACAGTATATGATAACATTGAACTTCATCATCACCAGAGGGAACATGCGTTTTCTCCCACACGCGCACACACATACACACCCACACACACACGTTCACACATGCACTTGCTGAAATTAGGATTTACAACATAACTGTGCGCAGATGGCCATAATTGCTTTATTGGTTGGTCACTATGGGCAGGCAAGTGATTCAAGGACAGCTGTCTAAAGTCAAGGCTCACTGTAATGATTACAACCTACCCAGCCCACCATGTACATATGGCATGGATGACTGCAATGTAATGTAACACAGCCAGAAAGCCCTACCATTACGGCTCAGAGAGGCTCCAGCACATCTCTGTTAATAAATGACCCACCCCACTAGTCATAAAGGAGCATGGCTCTTTTAGATGACAGCATGAACACATTTGATACGCGCACGCGCGCACAGTGTGGAATTGAGTACTTGTATGTCACTTTGGCTAATGGATTCTACAGGATGGTCTCCTTATGTGATGTACTATTAGATTAAGAGACTAGCTGACTGACAGGCAGATAAATAGATATACTGTACAGGCAACATATTCTTTGCTTGGTATTCTTACTGCAATGTTCCTGTCTGATTGACTGATTGATCTGATTGATCTGATCTGGCCTCCGCCCTCAGGAGTGGCAGGACTATCGTTTGACGTGGGTCCCTGAGGAGTTTGACGGCATGATGAAGGTCAGGCTGCCCTCAAAGCACATCTGGCTGCCTGACGTGGTGCTTTACAACAAGTGAGTAATACCCCAACACACACACACACACACACACACACGCGCTTCAAAAAAACATCCACCAAACACATGTACTGGCTCTCAGATGTGGGGCTAGGAGAAAATATGCGCAATCGATGCATGACAGGCTACTCAGTCTTCTTAAGAGCTCTTAGAGCTCATAATGGATCTGAGCTACTCAGGTGTTTTGGTCTGTCTGCTGTCACTAAAGGCCCAAGGTGATAGATGCATTTCCACCGCGCATGGCTGAACCTTCCAACATGTCCATATTGCCAAACCAGTTGCTTGTGGCATCTTGGTCATACAGTATTACTGTAATGAATGGATATACTCACAGACTGGTGCACAGTGTACAGGGACACGAATGCATGCTGTATGCACACAGATGTAAATGCATGAAAACACACGCATTGCATGCACACATCACAAACACAGCGATTTATATGTTGTTGGCACACATTTGCATATGGGCGACACAGACGGGGCCCGCGAGCACAAAAACACGCGCCGTTCCTTTCCTCCATCTGCTCAGCGCTTGAGATGAGGGATGCGTGAGACGGCTCCCCATGGCATTCATCTGCATGCATCTCCGATCTGCAATCCTGCAATGGATGCCAAACCACCAACACATAGGGCCTCATTTATCAAGCAGATGAAACCTGGGTTGGAAAAAGATTGATACTATGTATATAATGTTCATGACAAGAATATGCAACTGGGTTCATGGGTTTGATACCTGTAAGCGTTCGTGAGCAAGATTAATACTTAATTACTGTAAGGTTTCTGCTAAATTGTAATATAACAAGTTAAAACTAGGCAAGCATATAGTTCAGACAGCTGAGGGCATGACCCAATAAAGTATATAATAGTATGGGTATGAAAAGTGTTCAATACTCTGTTCCTGTCGGGGATGTCGCATGTGATCTCAGATCACCGAATGTTACTGTCTTCTTCTGTGGAGTTTCATGGAGGTTGAGATCAAATGCTATTAGTGTATTACCACGCCATCTACTGTCTACATTGTGGATAACACACTACTGTCTTCAGAATGTAGCCAGAACGAGAGAGAACAAGAAGAAGTCTAGATCGGAACCACTGAATCTTTAGAGTACAGTTACTATGCAGGGCAAGACAATAGAAAGAGTGACCACTTACAAATATTTGGGTTTTCTGATTGGTGAGTGTCTTACGGTTTAACCACACATAGAGGAACTAGTGAAAAAGCTTAAGATCAATTTGTGTTTCTATTTCTGAAATATGTCCTGTTTTTCAAATGAGACAAGAACATGTCTTGTGTCTGCCTGTATTACATTATGGTGATATACATGATATATGGTGTTATACATGCATGCCTCTACGGCTTCATTATGTAAACTTGACACTGTATACCATGGGCTTTTGTTACAAAACTAAATGCCTAACCCATCCCTGTACCCTATATACTAGAGGGGGTTGGTCATCACTAGCTTCACGAAGAAATTGGTATATTTTTGTTTACAAGGCCATTCTTAGAAAACTACCTGTTTGTTTATGCTCTTATATTGTCCAGCAGACTAATGATAAATACTGCTTGCGTTCCCATTATATTTTGCTGACGGTTCCTAAAACTCGTACTGAATCAATGAAAAAAGCAGTACTGTGCTCCTTTTAAAATTAAATAATCTTGTGACTCTAAATGAAAGTTAAAAGTCAAATCTGTGACAGAAATGGAGATGGGTTGCTGTAAATGTTTTCAATGTTCTTAATCTACACTGTAAAGTATAATCAGGAGTAATAACAGTAGAAATTTGTTTTATGTTGTGTTTGAATGTTCTTCTATTCTATTGTGTTCTTTCATGTGCTGCTATTTTTGGCCAGTTTCCTCTTGAAAAATATATTATTAATCTCAATGTGCCATACCTGGTAAAATAAAGGTAAAAGAAAATATTATTCATAATAATAATAATAAAAAATGTAAGGCATGCGGTTTTTAACAAGGTCGGTCGGTCAGTCAATCATTAAGCAACATCCAGCTACAAACAACAAAAAAAACAGGTGATGAAATAGGCTTAATTTTGTAAAATATTTTAAATTTATAATCATATCTAAACATCTAAACAAGAAACTACAGAGAGTGATCAAAAACACTTTGAAATGAATGAGACTATAGTATACAAATGTGCAGTAATAACAGAAAATTCATGAGGTGAATAGGATTTCAGACCAGCTGTGTAAGCATCTGGTTTGGTTGTATAGCATATACAGCAGACTAGAAGTGTATAGCCCTCATTCAATACAAGTTCACCTTTAACACTGTCAATCTTCCAGTCTGAGGTGTATCATTGGAGCTTGCCAGCTTGACCCAAGCTGACCTATGATCCTATACTGTGTTCACTTTGTCTGTGTGTATTAACTTACTGTGCTAACACAACTCCCAGTCAAACCTGTATGACCTGTAGATTAGTGCGTTTGTGTGTGTGTGCGTGTGTGTGTGCGTAGTTTGCACCTGTGTAAGTATCCCTGTCAGTAATTCACTGCTCCTGACAGGAAGTAACCAAAGATCTTAACGCTAGACTTTGTAATCTCCATGTTGTCTTTCACTGTTCAGATAAAATGCCCGGTGTCTGTGTATACGTGTGTGTGTGTGTGTGTGTGTGTGTGTGATAGATGGCATTAATGAAACTTGGGACTAATGAGATCCAGTGTCCCACTAATAACAATATCCAGGGGAAACATAGCCATGGATTATATTTTGTTAGCATAACTGAATTGCCGCCTGTTTCCCCCCCTGTGTTGCCGCGCAGTGCTGACGGGATGTACGAGGTGTCCTTCTATTCAAACGCGGTGGTCTCCTACGACGGCAGCATCTTCTGGCTACCGCCGGCCATCTACAAGTCAGCCTGCAAGATCGAGGTGAAACACTTCCCGTTCGACCAGCAGAACTGCACGCTGCGCTTCCGCTCGTGGACCTACGACCGCACCGAGATCGACCTGGTGCTGCGCGCCGACGTCGCCAGCATGGACGACTTCACGCCCAGCGGCGAATGGGACATCATCGCGCTGCCGGGCCGCCGCAACGAGAACCCGGCAGACCCCACCTACGTGGACATCACCTATGACTTCATCATCCGGAGGAAGCCGCTGTTCTACACCATCAACCTTATCATCCCGTGCGTGCTCATCACCTCGCTGGCCATCCTGGTGTTCTACCTGCCGTCGGACTGCGGCGAGAAGATGACGCTGTGCATCTCCGTGCTGCTGGCGCTCACCGTCTTCCTGCTGCTGATCTCCAAGATCGTGCCTCCCACGTCGCTGGACGTGCCTCTGGTGGGCAAGTACCTGATGTTCACCATGGTGCTGGTGACCTTCTCCATCGTCACCAGCGTGTGCGTGCTGAACGTGCATCACCGCTCTCCCACCACGCACACCATGCCGCCCTGGGTCAAGCTGGTCTTCCTCAACAAACTGCCCGCCTTGCTCTTCATGCGGCAGCCCCGGAACAGCTGCGAGCGCCAGCGGCTCCGCCAGCGGAGGAGGGCCCAGGAGGGTCGTGGAGGAGGAGGAGGGGAGGTCGGGGGCCTGGTGGTGGGGCTGGGTCTGGCTGGGGCCGGGGGAAGCTCCGCGGGCGTGTTCGGCAAGGAGAACAGCGAGCCCTGCACCTGCTACGTTAACCGCGCGTCCGTCAAGCAGTTTGGAGGGGAGCTGGGGGGTCCGGGGGTAGCAGGAGGCGGGTCCACGGACGGCCTGAACGGGCTGAGGGAGGGCCGGGGGGAGGGGGGCTCCGGGAACCCGCCCCGGGGAGGGAAGCCCCCGACGGGCAGCCCTGCGCTCACCCAGGCCCTTCTGGGACAGGCGTGTCCCGGCTTCGAGGAGGCGGTGGACGGGGTTCGCTTCATCGCCAACCACATGAAAAGCGAGGACGAGGACCAGAGCGTGAGTATTGTCAACCAATCAGGAGCAGCTTTACACTGCTGCACTGTAACGGGTTTGGGAGGGGGGGGGTCACCATCCCTTAAGCCCCAGACACACTGCAAGGGATCCGCTCGTCGCCCATTGCTTTGTAGCTGACCTCTTGCTGGTCTCTTGTCAACATTCCAGGCTTTGGTTGCCTAGGTATCCCTCTTGTAAATATTTCCCACCCGAAATGTTTAAGTCTGTCACTCAACGATATCGTTAGCTCCTATTGGTAGTCCCTACAATTGCGTTGCCTGAAGTTAAAATTAGTTTAACTCGGTAGCCGCCGTTATTATATTATATATCGCCAACCGTTATTTTGTCGTAGGTTCTCTGAATCTCATTGACGTTCCATTGTCTCTCTGTCGTTACATCTATAACCTTCTCCCATTTCTTCCATAGTTGTTCTTCTGTGGTGGTGGTCATTGTCTGTCCGTGAGGTCGAGGTTCAGGGGTTTTGTGCTGCCTCCTTTGAAGCCCTTAACGTTTTATCTATCTGCTTTTGACCTGAGCAGTGATTCATCCACGAATCAGCCGCATCCAGTCTTACTGGTTTCCTCTTTCCCTTTATGGATCTCTTTAGAAATGAGATCTTTTGTAGTCATGGAGTGCAGAGTGAGTATTGTACAGTATGTGTACAATAGGGTTAGAACACGGGTGCACTTCACAGCATGCAGGGCAGATAACATGTTGTTAACATGCTGTTACAAACGCGTTGTTGTTGCGTTTGTTACAAAATAAAGTAGTAGACTGTAACATTGAAAAACAGTAAAAGAAAAATAGTATATATATATATATATATATATATATATATATAGTGGGATAAGCACAGAGCACAGCTGGCCCTACATGGCTCCTACATGGCTCTGGAGGCAGGGGAGGAGACATACATGAGGCATCTTAGGGAATGCGTCGTGTCCCCTTGAATGTCAGGGATCCACTTTAATTGTGTCCCCTCATCCCCCTCCATAGCTCCAGTGGCCGTTGCCATGCCAACCACTGCTTGGCACAGCCAGACGCCCCTCCCCCTCTGGTGCCTGCTCTATTTTTCTCTCGCTCTCGTACGTCATCGCTCTCTCTCTCTCTCTCTCTCTCTCTCTCTCTCTCTCTCTCTCTCTCTCTCTCTCTCTCTCTCTCTCTCTGTTGTGTGAGTCAATACCTGCCTTAATGTTCATGTGCACAGATTCTCAACTTGGCAATGGCACTGTGATTTGGCCTGTGACCATCTTTCTTTTATATAAATATATAATACATTTGTGTACGTATGTATACAGTACATAGCTGTATGGAGTGAAGCGTTTACTCATACAGTATGTTGCTAGCAAATTGTCTGCTATGAATTAATTTATGTCTGACTGACAAATTATGATAATGGAACTGGACTCCAGTAATTACAAAACCCATGTCAGTAATTAGTTATAGACATATTTTTCTGAATGCAATCAGGCACCTCAGGTTGTACAGTACAGGACGTCACCCATGGCTTCTTTTAAACCTATTGCACATCCAAATATGTAATTAAAGTGGTATTACAGTATTGAGTGTTATTAAACACTGTTTAATGGTGTATTTTAATATGTACTGTAGTGGTGTATTTTAATATAAACTGTAGTTCTTCTAATCAACACAGGAACTACTTTTACAGTACTCGTAACGTCTTATTGCAGGATACTCACACAAATGCATTGCACAGTACGGGCACACACGTCATTTTATGCATTGATTAATCGTGACTCAACACTGCCCCTTCTGGCCAACAAAAACAAAACAGCATATTACAATAGGGTCCCTTTTATAGAAGACATACAATCAGTCATGCAGGCAATGCCATCTGGAACTCAGTCCACACAGACCACAAATCCCTACCTGGAAAGTATAGCTTGCTAGTTAGCTCATGTTTTTGCTGCCTCAATAGACACCCCTGTAGGAAGCTACATGGGTGAGAAAATGGGGACTGCTACCTTGGCCTGACATAGCTTCAGGCCTGTACTTGTTCCTACTTTCTCTCACCACCTGCCTCCCTCGTTCCATCTCTCCCTCCCTGCACGTAGAACCAGGACATGGCACTACGACTACGTGAGAGCATACTTTGTCCCCGATACAGAGACACAAATAAAGAGGGCAACATTTTTTGCGAGGGGTATGCTGTTTATTTTAGCTGCGCTCGACTATTGTTGCTGTGTTTGCAGGCTCTTCAAAGCAACAACTTGGAACTTTTCTCAGTTGTTTTTTTCAACAGCGTGTATCATTGATGCGAGAAAATACAATAATGAGCGAGTTGTTCCGTGTGTTGCACAGGTAGTGATGTGTCGCACATCAAACAGTGACTGGGCCAGGGGCTCTCCAGTTGGCCAATAAGTGCCCATATTGGCCTACAGGGTGTGCATCCATGTGTGCTGACAGTTTGGATATTAAAAACTGTCACCATGGTAGAATCAACTGAAAAAATGTTCTGTATTTTCCTCTTTGTTTCGATCACACTGAATAGATGTCATCTGCTTTATTTGATTTGACAGTACAAGCAAGTGGAGCAATACATGTCCTTCCATAAGCTTCCGGCAGACATGCGTCAGAAAATCCACGACTACTATGAGCATCGCTACCAAGGCAAGATCTTTGACGAGGACAACATTCTGAGTGAGCTCAACGACCCTCTGAAAGAGGTGAGTCGGCTTCATCTTTCTTGGCTAAATTTGAAGATTTGTGTTTTTTTCAGACATTGTAATTGCGGCGTCTCATCGTCTTTTAACATTTGCAGCTTCCTGCCAGACTAAACACATTGAACTCTTGATTCGAGATGTATTTTTGGAAAACTTAACATGTTGGAATTATATTTTAAACACGATGTCTGTTGGCAGTTGGGTTGTAGTTTGAAAACACTAATCAGTGTGCTCCTTAGGGATGAGGAGTGAATTGTCATTTGGCAACTTCAAATGCCCTGAACATGATCAAACTCTCCCCAACAGCACTTCATCAGGCTTGTAGCGCAGCCATTACGACCCAATTACGGTAGCTGGTGTCTCGTCTTACATGGTCAAAGACACACAAAAGAAAAACATGCGCGTGCAATCAATTCTCCACAACGCACTGTACTGGGTGAACCCACATGATACACCCATCGGAATATAAAAAGACACGCTTGGTTCAGAGAAGGAATAGTGTGTTCGTCTTTCTCCTCATCACGAGCAGATGTGAAAGACAAGCCGAGCAGCCAAACCAGTTGTTTCCTAATTTACTTGCTTATATTACATCTGTGTTGCATTACAATGATACACATGCAGAGCCACATAGCTCCAGCATCTGCTCGGAATATATTACTCACAAAAGAGGTAAGGAATGTCAACGTCATAGCGTAGTTGTTAATGTCCTGGCTGTCCTCTCTGTGTGTGCAGATTATGTAGATAATTAGGCATACTGTAGTTGGATGGGAGGGCTGACGAATCTTTGAATTTGCACCTTCCATGTGCAGTAGCTCCATACCGTATTGTCAGCTCTAGAGTGTAACAGTGACCGCCAACTTTGTTGGGGGCTCTGGTGCCGGTGTTCTGACCATCTGGACTACCTTGGCAGATTGTCCTACCCTACATATTGCTAGATTTTAAATTAGGCTATAGAAATAAAGCGGTATGATTCGACGAGACAAAATAACGTTTTGGTATAGCTAGTGCTACTGCTGGCAAATAAATAATTACATCGACGGGTGAAAATAACTTTTATAGAGTGGGCTAAAACGTCCCGGAATGGCGCGAAATATATTCATATAGCCTACAGTAGGCCAAGTAAACTATCATGAATTAAGCTAATGTATTAATAATATACTATGCTCAATAACTAATATATTATATGTATTATGTTAAAAAAAATGAATTCGACAGCAATACAAACCTTTCGACAACATATTCAACATTGATATAATTCTCAAAGCCGGTAGGAAAAAATTTTGGGCGTGTCTAAAGTCATGACGAAAATTACGCAAATCGAATGTACGCATGCGCAGTATGACGAGGTAGGACTATTTGACTTAGAGCAAAAAACAATGAAAAAAATGAGAAATGTACTTCCGGAAACACACTATGGCAAGCTAATAGTAAGCTACTACACGTTTTGTCAAATTCAACAACTATCTCCTTACATTTTGCTTACCGTTTTCTGTGTATGCTGAAAACATGTTAAGTTCACGCTCAATTCAGTGCCGTGTGACCAGTGCCGATCTCAATCTGGAGTTAGTCCCTGGGCGCTGCACAGTGGCTGCCCACAGCTCCCTTGAGGGATGGGTTTAATGCACAGAGGAAATGTCGCTACATGTATGTGTATGCGACAATAAAAGCACCTTTACCTTACACAGCCCTGGCTCCATGAATAGTAACATAAACACAGTGGCGAACACTGCTCGTATCAACAAAGCCGAAGTTCTTCGCTTTGCTTCACAGTGCATTTTTATATGTGATGCGGCACTGTGGAGGATCGTGGAGCACTAATGTTATTGATTTGAGTTCGATGTTAGCATGAATGACTTTTAGGTCACCCTAGCAGTAGTTACTTCAGCAGTAAGGGGGAGACTATTACATTGTTTTGTAGTTCTCATAATAAGCATGCAAAACCAAGTTAATTAGTTGACAAAATCCCACACTAAAAGCTATGCATGGTAACTCAGGTTCTACAATTGTCATAAAGTAACATGTCAACTCAGGCAACACACGTCAATCAAGGTCCAAGATCATGGAGATTCCATCTCCATGATCAAACTAAGCCTAATGCTGTGGCCCTTATCCAGTATAAAATGACAGGGTGGCATTTAAGGTAGTACCTATAGAGGAGTTGGTATTCTACTAGTCAGACCTTATTTCACTGCTCTCCCTTTGGTTCTGTTTTCTATAAATACCCTAAAGTTTGTTCCCCCCAGAGTCGAGGATGCCTATTCTTTATTTCATTATTGCGTGTTCATCGCTGATACCACATCTGGCCCTGAGTGAACCCACTTGGTGCAACACACACGCCTGACTGCATGCCTCTTTCTGCCCATCTCTCTGGATGTCTCTGTCAGTTGAGGGGATGCATTTCACGGTGCGGGTCAGCGCGTCACCGTACACGGCAGGTGCGACGGCTGGCACTATTCCCGTCTGCACAGCAACAGCAGTGTGTGTTGTAAATACGGAGCTCCTAATCTCCCGCTTGAGGTCTGAGGGGACAGGATGAGACCGGAACGCTGGCGCGAGGGCAACCTCATCAGCGGAGGCCAGAAAGTTTGTTCTCATGAGCGACGGCCAGTGCTTTAGAGGCATTAGGGATAAAAACAGCAATACGCAGCCAGTTCAATTATGCCTCAGAGATGAAAGCTGCGATTGCCTTGGCGTGCCGGTTCTGTGATGTCGTTACGCGCCAGGAAAGAAGTCGCAGAGTGTAACGTAGGATCTCAGTGGGTTACATTTTTCATGTTCTACATTTGCGAGCTATATGAAATTATTGACATTATTTATGTTAATGATGATCTTTAATATTTGCCCTATTTGGTATTTCCCTTCTTTAGGAAATCGTCAATTTCAACTGCCGTAAACTCGTGGCCACCATGCCGCTGTTTGCGAACGCCGACCCCAACTTTGTGACGGGCATGCTGAGCAAGTTGAAGTTCGAGGTCTTTCAGCCCAACGACTACATCATCCGTGAAGGCACGGTTGGCAAGAAGATGTACTTCATTCAACACGGCGTCGCAAGTGTCATCACCAAGTTCAACAAGGAGATGAAGTTAACAGATGGCTCCTACTTTGGAGGTATGCACCAGATTTTATAATGAATCGCTATATTATTACTGTAGCTGCCTCTTAAATGGTTTGCTTAACTTTACATATGAAAATAGTTAAAGAACCACTGGCCAATCAGCGTCCTGGTAGGTAAATTATTCCCACGTGATTGGTGGAAGGCGGTCCAAATGTCTGCTAGTGCCTGTGTTTGTAAATCACTGTCAAATATTTGTCACTCACTAATGATTTAATTGGCTAATCATTTTATGTATTTTCATGACTTCCTCAATGTGTTTCAATGTAGATGAGAAAAACACAAAGACAAAAGTTTGTTAAGAAAGGGGCAGAGGAACACAGACACAGTCTTATAATTCTAGCTATTTTCGACCCATATATTATTGGTCATATTTTTTATCTTCCTATCTGTGTTATAGGTTATGTGTTATATGGCAATATATGGACTTACATTGTAAAATAATAACCTGCAAAAAGGAGGCGAAACATTTCTATTATAAGTATCTTGCGGTACAGTATGCCTTTGTTGTGCAATGACACCATGACGGTTCAGTCCAATGTTTTCGTTTCACATTTTAGCATCACCTCAGCTAGCTTGGAACTTCGACAGCAGGTACTGAAGCAAGTACCTGGTACCATATCCCAACGTTTACCCGAATGGAAACGCAAAAGAGACAAGGAAAAGTATAGTTGAGTCTAGCTGGTATGTGCGGTTGAAAAGCTCCCAAATGGAGTCTAGGTGATGTGATGCGAGGAGAGTCCACTCAATCTGGTACTGTGCCGTGCAGTGGGAGAGCCTTCACACGCGGACACATGCTTTGGATGCAAGTGGTGCACCCGGGTGGTGCGTTTGATGCTGGGGTGCTGCATAGGTTGATTCTCATTAACCGCTGCTGGATGATGTTGCTGGCAGCTGCTGTTATGTAACCTCATCTGGGTAGTGAAGCAGGCCAATGCACGCACACACACACACACACACACACACACACGTACACGCATGTACACACACACACACACACACACACACACACAGACACATATACACGCACGCACACACACGTACACGCATATACACACGCACGCACGCACACACACGTACCCGCACGTACACACTCACACACACAGGCACACACACACACACACACACACATGCACGCACACACACACGTACACGCACGCACGCACACGTGCACGCACGCACACACACGCACATGCTCGCACACATACACACACGTACATGCACGCACACACGCACACACATACATGTACACGCACACATACACACACACACGCACGCACACACACACACACGTACACGCACGCACGCACACGTACACACACGCACGCACACGCACATGCTCGCACACATACACACACGCACACATGCATCCCCCTTCACTCTGTGGCGCTCTTTGCATATATTCCAATTCCAATACTTTGCATGGCCCATGTCAGTTGACGACTTGTTTATTTGGACAAAGCCTATGTCTGCGGACATTAGCGTGTTGTTGGTTCAATAGGATGTCTGTGTCAGCAGAGCGGTGCTTCCTGGTTCAGAGGTCCTTCCAACTGCCTTCTGAGTTTCATCATCAAGTGAAGAAGGCCGACATTTTTAGAATACTTTCACTTTATTGTGTTTGACATAAGCAATCTTTCACCAGATGTGCCAAGAAAGCAAAATAATTATAGTATTTATTTAATTATTTACAAATATTCCTAATCTTTATATTTGTATATATAAAGAAAAAGGTACATACTATACAATATGAGTATAGTATGTACATAAAAAAAATAATAAAACAGTGAGATTTTGTCACATAATCGTATATTATGCCGCTTGGTGCCCAAAACCAACACTGTTTGTGTAAAAGAAATAGCACTTAATTACCCCTGTACCTTATATACGCAATATGCATAACATACTGTATGTATTTGTTGTATGCCTCTGCTCGTGTATGACACAAGAAGAGGATGAAGAAGTGTCGTAATTCAAAGTAAACAGATCAGACACATGGGAGAGGAATGTTCAAATGTCAAGCGGGAACCCTTGGCCCTTAAAGTCTTAACAAATGGAGCTTAATGGCATCTAGCTACAGTGTATTTATCAGGTCCCACTCGACAGAGAGAAGGAGCCGCCAAGCTATAGGCAGTTAAGCTGACTGTTGTTTGCTGTTAGGAGACCGCATTAATAATGCCAACTCTAAGTATAGCAAACAGTGGTAGTGACTGTCTGTCACAGCCTTCCAAAGGGGGCCTAATCACAGACATAGCAGTTCTATTGTTCACACCTTGTCAAATAGCCTAATCAATATTTAAAAACGGTAATGATGGCATAATAACACATCTTGTTATTATCTGCTTTTATCTTAACATGATAGCAGTATGTATCTTCGTTAATATAGCATTTGGGACTTATAGTACTAAATGTATTCTGGCCCAGGTTGGCCAAATGTTCACGTGGGTTGTCTCTTAGCACATTTACAAAACTAAACTCACTGAGATTATTGGGACAGATATTGAGAAAATTGTATTTGATCTTTCTAGCTTACTACTTACTTACTACTTACTACTTACTAGACGAGTATCTTAGGATAGACGAGTACCTTAGGATAGACGAGTACCTTAGGAGAGACGCGTACCTTAGGATAGACAAGTACCTTAGGAGAGACGCGTACCTTAGGATTGACGAGTACCTTAGGATAGACGAGTACCTTAGGATAGACAAGTACCTTAGGATAGACAAGTACCTTAGGATAGACGAGTACCTTAGGACACTCGAGACAGCGAGACAGATCACGTGCAACAGCGAGTTTCAGTTTTCATTGCATGCAGATTGTGGAAGATATAAAATGGCACCCATAACTCAAAATTGACCAAATTGGTGCCGTGAGTTTTAGAAATGTGCTTGTGAGGTTATTATTAATGATTGATGATATATATGTACACACAGTATATGATAAGTATTTAAGAACCTCTTCTGGTAAAAAAAAAACAAATTGAAAAACCACTGCAGTATGTCCAAGCCTGAAAACAAAACAAGTCCTGTATGTCCATTTGATTCATTTGCATTTGAGTGTGTGTGTGTGGGGGGGGGGCGGCTCACTTCAAAGCATAAAGGACATGCCACTCATGTTGCCATGTTTCGCTGATGCCCACCTGCTGGTGCCTTCTGGCCAGCTGGTGCTCCTTCTCTGTGTCCGCGTGAGCGGGCGGTGGCAGGAGATGAACCCTGACCCGGGAGCAGCTGGCCGAGCCATGCAATGAATCACACTTGCACTCAGTGTATTGCTGCAGCACCGGCAAATATAATCATAATCCAATGCTGACAGTGAGTCGGAGAGCGAGGCTGAGCGAGAGGAGGGGATTGACTGCTAAATCTACCACGTGTCACGCGGGATCATTAGCATGCTAATAAACCCAGTCTGTAAAGGTCCACAGAGAGCGGACTCAATCCCACACATGCATGCTTAAGAGGGATGTATGATGTCCTCTCCGTCACTATGACGCCAGCGAGATAACAGTGACCAATGGAGAGAGAAGAAAAAAACAACTCAGAATCGGCCTGTATCGTCCATGCAGTACTGGTTGCCATGGGGAGTACATGACACATGGAGTGATGGTAAATTACCCACAACACCCCTGGGGTTAGCAGTGATGCTTTGTGACAAGACAATGGACACTGTCAAACCGCATCAAGTGATGTACTAACAGGGACTGTACACAAAGACAAAACACACATAAACATACACTTGATAGGTGTCTTAGAAGGTTGCTTATACACTTTGTATAATTGCTATTGATCGCAGCATCTTTCAAACGTCTTTTATGTTTGTTTTCAACTTCTCATAGTTTCTTGAAATTCATTGATGTCTAAAATATAAATAGGAGGAGGTACCTTAAACAGGCCGGAAGTCCGGGCCACGTGTGAACTCTGACCCCGAGGCACAGGGATAAATCGGGGCCCGTCAGGCTCGGCTCAAAAGCAGGGCTCTGCAGTTCACATAGAAGTCCCTATGTTAGAGATGTATGTATGGGGGTTTAGCATGGCCAGTAAGTGAGACTTGTGTCTGGGAGCTCTGTAGCACATATTGTCCTTTTTGCATTATATTCAAATGAACTAAAGATGGATCCATTTGGCATTGTGTCACATTAAACCTTATAGACATGTCTCTCTCTCTCTCTCTCTCTCTCTCTCTCTCTCTCTCTCTCTCTCTCTCTCTCTCTCTCTCTCTCTCTCTGTGTATTTCTTTGTTGCTGCTTCTGTACTAAACTTTTTTGTTTTGGTTTTGTTATTTTGTCCTGTGTCTTTCCCTTGTGTCTCCAGAGGTAATTTCACAGGATATTTTATTTTCAATATTAACAGCACACATGTATCAAGACTTGATTCACACTAGCAGACTGCTGTTCACACATCTTCCAACCATTTATTGTCCTTTTTCTTTTTGTACAGAGGAAATCACACCTTGTGAATGTCAAGGGTGCAGTCTAATTCACAGTGGCCCACATCTTTAATACTTTGCTGATGTTGCAGTTACATAATATAGCCAACCCTAACCCAACAAGGATAAAATATGAATGCTGATATTAATATACAGAGGGTTATGATATATTATCATCAATATGATGATGTGCCAAAATGCTTTAAGGTCTTTGTGGGTAGGAAACAGTGGATATAATTTCAATTACATTGATATTTAACGTGAACTGCTTGACACAATACCAGCATGCTTTATACAATAAAATAAAAACTGTATATACATAAATAAACCTTGACCGTTTGTGCACAATTTTCACGGACAGCCTTTATATTTAGACCCAAGTGCACGTTTATGTTTCCACACCCAACATGTGAGGTAATCTCGCTTTCTTTTTGCACGTCATGTCCAAGTGGCCATCATGCCATCTGGACACATGGGGCTGAGCCAGTTCACCGAGACTCGGCCTGCCCACAAATCATCCCTTTTTTAAAGGAATGCAATGATATGCTATCGCTCAATGTCAACGCCCACGCGCTGTGCTGCCTCCCGCTGTGCTCCGCTCAGCTTACTGCTTCATGCTGAAGAACCACGCCACATCACACTTCACCAAACCAAGAGTACTGTGACCAAAGTTATGTTCCTACAGCATGTCTCACAACTCTCTCAGAAGTCAACTTGTTGTCATTTAGATTCAATTGTGACACATTGTGGAATCAGTGTGAAGATACAGCGCTGCACCGACTACGCATCATTTGTGATTTATTTTCATTAATGCTCATTACGGTATTTAAATTCCACAGAAGGAGTGTGTGTGTGTGTGTGTGTGTATGTATTTATTGAGCATTCATAGTTACTTCTGCACCATTTGTGGGGAAATGGGCTTCGGGGGGGTCCACAGCATACAGTGTGTTGTGATGAATTGTGTGCGCGCGTGTGTGTGTGCGCACAGTCTGATGTCGCCATTAGCGCTGCGGAGGGTGATGAATTAACTCAGCACAGCACCAGTGACAGCAGCGCTGATGAGCGCCTTGTCTTATTTATCTTACCGTCAGCTTTCCTTCTGTAGTACCTCTGCACTCTAAGTTCATCTATATGGTAATCTGCCATCAGGATCCAGACCACACAGCCAGAACACAACCTATCGTCGTCTACGTACTGTAACAGAGGGAGTTTTGTTTCAGAGTAACAGAGAGGGAGAGAGAGAGGGAGGGAGAGAGAGAGAGAGAGAGGGAGGGGGCATCTGAATACATCTTTTGAAGCAATCTTTTAATTAGCAACATGGTGCTGCTGTGTTTTGTATTGTATAACATATTTTGTACCTTTTATATCGTGCGGTTTGTTGCTATTTTATTCATTTGTATTCAATTTTACTGTAAAGCACATTGTGTTCCCTCTTGTCTGTGAAATGTGCACCTAAATATACTTACACATATACAGTAGTGTATATATAGATGTTACGCTACATATACAGTATATAGACTCTGTAGTAAGCTAGACAGACAGACAGACAGATAATGAGATACAGTGCAGAGTTGTTCACTAGCCCCTGCCGTCTGTCAATCTCACCCTCCTCCCTCCCAAACAGAGATCTGCCTGCTGACCAAGGGGCGTCGCACAGCCAGTGTCCGAGCCGACACATACTGCCGCCTCTTCTCCCTGTCCGTGGACCACTTCAACGAGGTGCTGGAGGAGTACCCCATGATGCGCCGCGCCTTCGAGACGGTCGCCATCGACCGCCTGGACCGCATAGGTAAGACCTGCGCTAACACCCCGCCACCCGCCAACCACCACGCCTCCACTCCGCGCATCCTGTCCTGATTGGTCGGATCTCCTGCCCATCATCGTGCCTTGACGTATCGTCCTCCCCCCCCCCCCCCCATCCGCGTGCGTTTGCCTGTGTCTTTATGATTTACTCTACCCATCACGGCATTGTGTCGGCCATCTTGTGTTGCATGACATGTATTGTATGCTCTGTTCTATTCTATTTCCTCTTCTTTCTTGAACTGAAGCTGCCCTGTAGAACACCACGTGACAAGCATTTGACATTGACAAGAGACAAGTAGCATTTTGTGGATGGTTTAATGACACGGGAGGCGGTGCATGTCGCTGTCCGGGAGGGAGTCAGTTCGCCCCCCTCGTTGGCTTGGTGTTGACCTACCCTTCTCCCCCCCCCCTCCACTGGACGCCAGCGAGCAGACGGAAGCTATACTCACGTGCATGTGCCTCCGCCCCTCCTTCCACTCATCCGCACACCTGTGTATGAGCAGCGCCCCGCCCACCCCGTCCCCACGTCAAAGCCCCTCCCACACACCGCGACTCCCCCCAACCCCAACTTCAAACAACCCCGTGTAACGCACAGACCGGTTAACAACGGTCAGAGCAGAGCGCGGTGCTGCAGAGATCGGGCGCCATCTTGGCCCCTTATTGTTATCTCCAACGTCACTGTTCCATCCATATCCCCGGTGTCTGACAGAGCAGCAGTTGTAACGCGGTCCTAACTGACCGTAGCTGAACGACAATTAGTGACAGTGGATTCAAATGAAAAGTTTGGCTGTATATAAAAGGGCACATGTACTGTATACAGAGGACTGTTATTAGACGGATACCAATGTGTAAAGACATCCAATAGTTGTCTGCTTCAGCACTATACAAAATGTCTTAGGACACTCAATTATTCACGCTTTCACTACAAATTTATAAAAGGAAGGGCTTATTTCACAACATTAAGACTATTATACATAGCATCTGCAGTATGCTTATATATTTCGCTCTCCAAAATTAAAAATTTTCGTAAGATCTATGTTTATATTACATTAACATGCATGTACAGTATCAACCTAAATAGAGTAAATATCTGCTACATGTATCTGATATTCCCAAGATGAAGTCATGTCTGTGACATTAATTAATCATAGTGAATATATTATGAACATACAGTAGATTGTTTAACCAGATTGTACAACATTTTATTTAGCGTAACCCGTAATCCAGAATGTGTAAATTACCATTTTTCTCAATTTTAAGGCCAGTGATGTTTGAAGCTACAGTGTATTATTCTGATAATAATCATCAATAATACATTTAATACATGCTTCAGGTGATGGATTGGGTTATATTTGGGTTAGTTATTTTTAGGGGCTTTTTTCTCATAAGGTTTACTTTCCTGTCCACTCCCAATTAAAAGGTGACCATGAAGATATCACTTGACATCATATATTTGCTTAATGGTAGTGTGCAATGTACTGTGTGTTATTTTTTATGTGTTCTCATAGCTTTGTCTGTCTATTGCTTTGCCTGAATTAGGGTACGTTGTTATTGAATTGCTCTGTTTCCCTAGTATTGACTTAACATAGAACTACGTTTGTGACAGACAACCTAATAAATATATCGTTCAGTAAGACTGTATGCTAAGGTTGGCACTTAACCACTGAACGTCATGAAAATCCACCAAAGACGTGGTACTGTATGTTGTTAAGAATACGGGTTCTTGGATACCTAATACATACATTAGAGTACGTAAGATTATTTGTGCCCTGTTAATCACTGGACCCTTCAAAAACATACAGTATGTCCTTTGTCCAAAGCATTATAATTCTACATTTGCCCTTTTAACTGGTTGGCTTTTCACAGCCAGCAGCGCCACTCATAATTTTTCAACCGAGAGCTGCTCCGTCTTGTGCAACACTTCCTTCTAATGCAGAAGTGTTATGGGCTTGATCCGACCCATTTGGACGTAGAATTAATGGGGGCTTTGTCTCATACGAGGGAAAAATACAATGTCATGAGTCGTGCTGGTTGTATGGTTTTTTCTTTATGAATTGCATTTGGTGCTTGTCTCGCTCTAAAATGAAAGAAAAGAACAGTAACATGCTTTGAAACCAATAACATGTTGCACGTTTGACGTTATCTTCTATCTAAAAATTATTTGACCAGGAGTCCGTCTTGAGACGAGCACATCTCGTTTTCAAGAGTGTCCTGGCCGCCGAGTAGGCATCAGGTAAACACTTTATTCCAATTCCAGTATTGGCACAGGGACAGAGTAACGTAGAGGCACGTTAAATGGATCCGTCAAGAGCATGACCTCAGGGCTACATTAACTGCTGAATGTCCTGCTAGACCACATAATAATAAGCAGAATAGCAATTAAGACAAATTATAAGTGTCATCTTTATTTTGTATACTTATTTTGGATTTGCATATGATACTTAGTAACCATATACATATTCAGCACTGTTGATGTTTTTGACATGTTTATTTTTTATTAAATCTTTGGATCCTTTGTTCAAAAGTGTATTCCAAAATGAAATCATTGTTTTTTGATTAGTAAGTGTTCAGGACTTTACTAATGCAATTCCACACATGGTTTTTGTTACATGCAGTAATCCCATTTCATTATTTTCTCATGTTTCCACCAGAAACAAATGTCTGATTTGTAATGTGATTTTTGTGTTGTTGTTGATGTTGTTGTTGTTGGTTGTATTTATTTTTTCTATTTATTTCAAAACCAATTGTGAAAAATCACATGGTGACATTCTTGCCCCCACTATACTCAAAACATGTCTTTTCTCCTACTTTAACCAGCCAAAAATAATTTTAACACACATGGATGCAAACACTGTTTGACACAGTTCTCTCATATTGATACATACCAGGATTAAATAGCTTTAACAGCAATACACTATTTTTTTTCCTCAAAAGTAAGTTTCTAGTGTTTTTTTTCTCAACATAATTATGTTATGTTATGTTAATTTATGTTAAATACTGTTGTCTGTAATTTTTTGAATGAATATCAGGCAAGAACATGAATTACAATAATTAATGATATTCAGCCTTAAGCAGTTTCTATTGATTATATTTCCTATAAAAGTTGAATTTATTGAAGCCAAGCATGAATATTCCTCTACATTAACACAAACAAACAAACATAAGTATTTTTCACTCACTCTAGAAAGGATGTATAATTTTCCCAGAGCCCAGAAATTACATTGATGTGGTATTGTCATTTCAATCTACAGATGTTAACCCTGTCAACATGACTGTGGTGTTGTAAGTTAATAACAGTAATCTAAGTCTAGCTTTAGCTGCTATAATTACCAAACCCTGCTGTAGTAGTTGAAAGTCCATTTATTTTAACGGTTAATACCCAAACAATATATTTAGATGCACTCATATTTGAACTGTATTGACATTCCAACAGAATACAATAGGGTATATTGTTTTGTTTTGTCACATATTGAAAAGTACATATATACAGTAGCCAAAAGTGATGTGAAATAAACAAACACACATATTGTTTGACGAAGGCTAATTGAGGCTAAAGTTAATGAATTATACTTTTTTTTTTTTTTTTTTTTGGTTCATTCTTTTTGGAAAGAAAAATAAAGTAAATTATTTACAAAAATAAACAGATAATTAAAATAGTAATTTTGTTGTAAGAGGATTGGACGATTAGCATCCCGTAACTTTATTTAATGCGTATTAATATCCACAAGCTATGCTTTTTTTATGGTGAGTTAGTATGATAGTAATATTACAGAAGTTGTCTTGTTTGTGTTTATATGTTTGTTTTGCTGTGTATTAGAAAATGTGGTCAGTGTAGATCTGTAAATGTGTTTAGGTTCATTTGTAATAGTCCGTAGCATGTGATTTTGACCAAGACTATCAGAAACGTTCTCTGGTGTACAAGTCTTTTTTTTAATACGATCTCTAATTTGTTATCTTAAAATCAATATCCTTGCCAATCTTGACAGGCTATGCTATCACATCTCACACCGTCAATAATCCTTCTTTCTGTCCTCTTCAGTGTTTTCACAACACACATTCCCCATAGTCATTGTCACTCAATGTGTTTCACACTTCATGCCTAATATCACCATCCCCGCTAGCTTTAAAGATGCAGTTGGAAAACCTTTTAGCCCTGAATTAAAAGCTTTTCTTAGAATTAATTAAGAGGAATCAGGATTTTAAATTCAACAAGGAAAATGCTCTTCAACAAAAAGTCATTACATTTAAAATGTAAAACTATTTCCCTCGATGGAACTATCTAATTTAGCTAGCACATTACTGCTTCTAGTAGCATGTAGCATGTGTGAAGAAGGCGCAAACGCAAGACACCTCGTTTAAAAAAAGACCCCACAAAAACTGCATCTTTAAACGTACTGTCGTTTGCCCTACCGTTTATTGCTGCCACACTCTGCCACGGCCGTGCGCTGACTTCTCTTGATTTACGACCTCGACAGGGAAGAAGAACTCGCTGCTGCTGCAGAAGTTCCAGAAGGATCTGAACGCAGGCGTGTTCAACACGCAGGAGAACGAGATCCTGAAGCAGATCATCCGTCAGGACAGGGAGATGGTCATGATGGTGGACCGCAAGCAGTCGGTCACCGGGATGAACTCAACACCGATGTCTGGAAACTCCATCATTAACTCGCCAGCCCAGCCGCCCTACAGCTCCATAGGCAACAACCAGTTCCCGCAGTCGTCCGTACCCCTGACATACAGCGCTTCTGCTATCTGCAACGCCACCGCCGCGCGCATCCTGCCCGTCGGTGCGGTCTACTCCGCGCCCAGCGTCTCCCACGGCAACCTGAATTCCTCCGCCGCCACCGTCGTGGCCCACCCCCACCCCCAGACCCCCCTGCAGCTGCAGGGGGCTATAATGTCGCCCTGCAGCTTCACGGCCGCCATGTGCAGCCCACCCGTGCAGACCCCACTGGCGGGCCGGAGCTTTCAGTACGGCTCGCCCACCGCCTCGCAGCTGTCACTCATCCAGCAGCCCCTCCCCCAGCCCCTCCCGCAACAGCAGCCGCTGGGGGCGGTGGCTGCGTCCTCTGCGTCGCCCCAGCAACAGCAGCAGCATTCGCCCCAGCAACAGCAGCAGGCCTCGTCCCCCCAGAGGGGCGAGGTCCTCAAGAGCTCCCAGGCCCTGAGCCGAGACGTGCGGCACCTGTCGGCCTCCCAGCCGTCCCTGCCGCACGACGCCTCCTCCCTGGGGCCCAGAGCGCACCCAGCCCAGGGGGACCCTCTGGCCTCCGTGGGGCCCCCGGTGGTGGCCCTCCAGGGAATGGGTCTGCAAGGGGGCATCCGCACCACGG
The DNA here is from genome assembly GCA_025399855.1 of Forbesichthys papilliferus. Taxonomy (NCBI): domain Eukaryota; kingdom Metazoa; phylum Chordata; class Actinopteri; order Percopsiformes; family Amblyopsidae; genus Forbesichthys; species Forbesichthys papilliferus. The sequence goes on along the minus strand of JAODOY010000004.1, from coordinate 1,332,481 downwards.
TGCCCCAGCGGGTCAACCTGTTCCGGCAGATGTCCTCGGGAGCCCTGCCGCCGGTGCGCTCGGCAGTCGGGGCGGCGGTGGCCACAGTCCAGCACAGGGAATCCCCCGGGTCTAGAAGAGATTCTGTGTTGAGCGGTTCAGAGACCGAACAAGACAAAATGCGGTTCGCATCGAATTTATGATTTTATTTTATGATTCGTTTCTTTTCTTTTGTTTCTCATTTTGTGTTTTATTTGTATTATTTATTTATTTTTTACTTCGATACGTTTGGATTCATTTTTGAACACGGAGATACAACAAAAGAGATGAACATGAGGGGACTTCAGTATTTTTGTTTCCAGCTTTCTTCTGAAAAGATAACCTCATAGAAATACTGTACAGACAGTCCTTGTATTATATTTTAGACACTGTCTCCCTAAACATAAGAATGTATATTAAACAAATCTCTATATATACATAACAAATCTACACATATCTATAGATATATAGATATATAGATTTGATATTATTACTTATACTGTATATGTGTGCTTGTAAATCCAACTAGAATATTTGGCAATGGCTATTTAACAGCTCTAGTCTTCCTTTCTAAGAAACATATACTGTACCATGTATGAATTTATTTTTTATTTCCCTCCCCCCCCCCCTTTAATGTTTTGGTTTTTGTAACTGGAATGCATTGTGGATTCTAACAACTATTTTTTTTACCGATAAGGAAGAGGAACCTGCTCCTCTCCTTCTAAGCAGCTTTAGGCACCAGTAATAACATGCACGCTACTTTGAACAAAAAAAAAAAAAAGAAAACAAACTAAAACATCATGTCAGAAGCACACTCATGAATCTGATACTTCAGAAATCAATACAGATCCAATAACTAAGTGTTAACGTTGCTCCCAACAGCAGATACACAGCCTATCGTATGAGCCACCCCGGTGGAAGGCTCAGACAGTACAGTACAGTAGACCATGACAGTGTTATGGGTCCAAAAGGGAATAGAATCGTAGAAATGCTGCTTTCTTTGTTTCCCGTAGTGAAGGACTGAGTGCAGAGGAAGGGATGGATGTTGTTTGTTTTCCCCCTTTTTTTATTCCTAATTACAGATGGCTGAGATGGAAGTTAATGTAGTGTTGCTTAGAATCTACATGTACATTTATATTTATAAACTAAAGATTATCACCATTATGCAATAGACTGTGATATAAAAAAATACCTATATGTGTGTTGTAAATAGTTTTGTAGTTCTAGTATTTAAAGATACTGTGTGGTGCATTCTCAATCATAACAATGTCTTACTTCTATCAGGAACCTGGATATCATCTGTAAGTGAACGAGTAACACAATACATATGTTTCATTAGAGAGAAACAAACCTTAATGCAATACAGTAGCTAGCGCTACTTGATACAGAGAAATGCTCAGACCCCTTCACTCTGTGCAATATCTCGTCCTTGTGCAGTTATTAGTTTAATATCAAGCAAACATATGCAACATTAAGCTTTATTACTTTATTTTAAACAATTTAGTCTTTTCTAATGCCTATAATTTTTACGCTGCTATGGTTTATCATAAGCTAAAATTACAAACTCATTTTCTCACGTAGGAAATGAGGCATGCATTTCTTTACGTAATGTAATGTAACAATTTATTGTGTTTTTGCTTGCTTTATTTATAGCATTTTATTCACCTATCTTTTCATAATTACTCTAGTTAATTGTTGAAGGTGAATCTATATAAAGAATGCTGGTTTGCATTAAGGTTTAACTCTCATGTAAATCCATCTGTGGGCTTAGATACTACAAACTGACAATTTACCACAGCGTAATGGGACTGTTTCTTGTTCAATGTCAATCAGACCCAGTTTTCAACATGACAGTGAGATATGTATAATTATTATTCTGCAATTGCCAAAACTGTTGACTTAACTCACATTATCCCTGACCTAAGGGTATTTACAGTAAGTCTCGTGGCTATGTGGCACAGTATAAGTACTTCATAACCACTTTTCTGTTGACTTTTATTGATGTTCTTTGTTTCCCGAAATATCAGTTTGAAGTGGCTAAGCCCTTTAACCGATTTAAAGATTACAGGATAGTGTCAATATTGTACCAATACAATCCACCCACCAAATGTCATGAAAGCATGCACTGTCGCAGAAACTTAAAAAAGATGCTATCTCAAAATGTTGACGTTAAATGTGTTATGAGATTATGTTTTGTTAATTGTCTGTCTGCCTAGATGTTACTTGTGCATAAACAAATGCATTGAACTTTCACAAGAACATTCTTAAGTATTTGTGCCTAAACTATAGCCATGTTCCCTCCTTTGTTTTGAGCGTGAGCCTGGTGCGTACATGGGCACTTCTACGCACAAAATGCATTCAATATTAGTATACGCTAGTAATATCTTCTACTGTATGTCTCAATACTTTTAGAGAAGGAGGTGTAAGCAATTATGATGGCCAAATGTCTCAGTTTATAAAAAATTGGAATCTTGACTTACAATGTGAACTA
>JAODOY010000004.1:1309735-1326255 GCA_025399855.1 Forbesichthys papilliferus | reverse complement strand
TAGTATAGAGGTTATATATCATTGCCTTCTAGTATAGAGGTTATATATCATTGCCTTTTAGAATAGAGGTTATATATAATTGCCTTCTAGTATAGAGGTTATATATCATTGCCTTTTAGAATAGAGGTTATATATCATTGCCTTTTAGTATAGAGGTTATATATCATTGCCTTCTAGTATAGAGGTTATATATCATTGCCTTTTAGAATAGAGGTTATATATCATTGCCTTTTAGTATAGAGGTTATATATCATTGCCTTCTAGTATAGAGGTTATATATCATTGCCTTCTAGTAACACCATACTTTACTTTGCAGACAAAGAGAGGTGTGAAGAGGAAAGGACAACATCCAGCTTCTTTCAAGAGAACCCTATTCCATTAGCTTTCAAGCCCAACCTGAAGCTCCTGTGCTGGTGTATAGGAGTGTCTCTCCCATCAAAGCAAAGCAATTTCTGCACCAATCGCTGCCTCTCCCAGATAGACAAACAGGAGATTTTTTCGGTTCTCCTTCCAAAAATCCTTCAGAAATTACATTTTCTGAACGTGCTAGACTTATGGAGCCTTGGCGAGATCTCTCAGACTATGTTGAGGAGCCATTATCAGATGCTGCCATCTGTCATGAACACATCTCAGATCTGAACGGCTTGCCTTCTGATGAGGCAGCGCCACCTGGGTACGGCTATACCGGAGGGGCTCCTCTCTCTTTCATGGGTGCTCTCAACACAGAGGTTGTGCCAAGTGTATTCCCTCGTCAGCTTAACGCCAGTGGAATCTGTACTCATGAGTCCATTTGCCCAACTGAGTCTGTATCAGGCCTTGGTGGGGTTGACACACCTGATGACAGCTCAGACAGCTCAGACTGCTCAATTGAACACAAATCACTAATCGACAGCAATGGTCATATACAGGACAACAGGATGACTACGGTTTACGGCACCGTAGCACTTACTCCAGTCATCTTGACAGCCGACCCCTTAAGGCCTTTATCGGCTCTTTCTGATAGCTTGTCGGACATCAGCGCAGTCACTGAGCCTTTGCCGGACCTGTACATCTTCGAGAGCGAGAGCGAAACGCGGGAATTTGTCCCGAGTCCATGTGAGATGTGTCCCTTTGAACCCCTGCCCTTACCCCGGGAAACGGCGTCAACTTCCTGCCACCACGGGCCCGTAGACCTATCCACAGAAGTGGGAACAGCTGTCGCGCCGGCCTGCGAGGGGAAACTCACGTCTGCGAGCTATGCTAACCAGGACTCTGCGGAGGTGGGCGTTGCAGACGGACAAAGCGACAGCCCCTCTGAGCTGTGGCTGGACACATGTCAGTATCTGCCATGGCAGGATACAGGGAGCAGAGGAGATGGGAATCAGGCCAGTTTAGACGACCGGGGTCATTCCCAGATGGAGGAGGTTGTTTGGGCCTCTGGTGACTCTTCATTTCCCCCAGAGGTCACCGGGGTGTCCGATTACCTTCCCGGGGATGACGACTTGATTGGCTGGTCCAGCGGTGACACTGTTGAGAGGTGGTCTTCTGTGGACAGCTGGGCCAGCGCACTGTCGGACTGGGCTGCCATCATAGCAGCTCCGCCGGGGGACATCAGCGCTGCCTTCACAGAGATAGGGGCTGAGATAGAGGCCCTGACACAGGCGCTGGCAGAACAGTCACATCCGCAGCAGGACACTGACAGACAACAGTCACATCCGCAGCAGACCCACATGCTCATGGCTATCTGGGACCAGCCGCTGAAGCCGCAGGCCAGCATCGAGAGCCTGTCTAGCTCCTCTCTCTCAGAAACAGCAGAACCTTCTGGCACTCAGACTGAAGAAGCCCACCGAACAGCAGTGATCCCACAGGACGGTGTGGAGGCTGTGGGGATCCGGCGCACCTCAGATGAGCGCTGTCTGCTGTCCACAGCGTCAGAAACAGCCTCGTGTCCGGCCATGTCAGACTGTCCTGGAGAAACCTCAGTTTTGCCCTCCTCTGCTGTCGGTGATGGCATGCCTACCCATCAGCCCCACATAGCAGCATCTGTGGGAGGAATGGACACGGACCTTTACACAAGGAACAACCACGAGGAACTGGTTTTGCTTCATATTACAGAGGAAGCAGAAGTTGGGAAGCTTGAGGAGGTGAGTTGTTTACAGCACTTATTCTGGACATCGTGTATGTTGTAGTGTGCAAAGCCGTTTGCTACAGTACAGCTTTGTAACAATAGCATGTTTTTTTTGTATGTACGGCGTGAAAGTACGTAGATGTTTTGGTAATTGGCGAGTCAACTGGCAGCTCTCCTACACACATAAACACAGGTGCGCGTGCACACAAACACACACACACACACACATTTTTCCGTTAGCGTGTTGGAAAGCGAGCATAACTCCAAAAGAGACAAATGGCACCTTTATAAGTCATTTGACATATGCAGCCATCAATTTAATCTGTCACGAACCAGCCAAAGATCAGGGAAAGCCAAACATGTTTTCCAGTGAGAGCATGGGGTATTCATGCCAAAGAAACATGCTTCCCACTACACCGCACTTGTTGCTATTTCAATACAAACCTATTGCTAAAGATAAGGATAAGGATAAGGATGTAAAACAGGCCTGCTACTCAGGTTGTAAGCACACACACACAAACACACACACACACACACATTCCACCATGCTTAATTATCACCCAGCCTGAATTGTTATGCCATTAGCTTAGCACCCTTTGGAGTAACAACAAGTTATTTATGTATTATTGGATACATCTTCTGGCTCAGTTGGTGGAGAATGACAGCTGTGTGTGCTGGAGGAAATGGGCGTTCCTTGGAGACAACGTAGACATAGATTTAAACGGCATGTAAAAATAGTAACGGGGCTGGTTGATAATAGTACACATCTCTGGTGTGTCAGGGCAAAGGGGTGAGGGGACAGCACAGCTGAGTTCTGAAATAAAGTCTGAAAAATAGCTGGACACACCCAGGGGCCTACGTATCTCCTTCAGAGCGGGCTCTCGGGCTGCGGAGACTGCTCGCGATTGGCCCAGAGCACTCAAGGCGTAGTTTGAGCTCTTGTCTATAACAGTGGTGGTGTGGACTTGCTTTACACATGAGCTCTATGGACTTTTGCCTTGGAACCATTAGCATGACGGTTGTCAAACTTCAACATGGTTGTTCTATAGACAGGTATGTGGTACAGGGAAATATTATGAGGTTATTGCTTGATTGGAATCTCAGCAATCTGTCAGACAAATGTGTAGTGTAAAATAAAGTTGGTTCACTACTTATGTGACTTTTATGTGCATATGGATTTGAAATAATGATAAAGCTTACCTTATGTGGAATATTTGAATATAAATATATTATTTTAATATTTGTTTGTGTATTGATTTAATTTGTTGTCAATCCATTATTTTTAACTGTAGTTTTTCTCTTTCGCTTGATGCTTATTGTTATTATTATGATCAGTCCTTTGGAGATGGCTGGTGTCAAGTGACAGAGTCTCCCAGCGTCTCCCAGCCAGGTCGGTCAGCTAAGCAGGGAGGGGAAAGAGGTTGTGCATCGAGCCTGAGCGTTTCAGGTTTCAACCATTACCAGGCCGACACGCTCAAGGTCGAGGTCGAGGTCGAGGGCTCAGAAGGCTCCCGGCCTTTGACAGGCCTTTGGGACTTAACCCCAAAAGACGAACCGGCACACGAACCAGCTGTAGCTGCATCATCTGCCCTGCACCGCAGTGCCCACGAGCTAAAGGAGTGTGACCAGCCTGGTCAGGACGAGCTACAGTTTATTGTACCCTTAGCTCCACTCACTATTACTCAACCGCTCTTCTGTCAGACAAATGCAACTTTGGAAATCCGTGCTGAAAGGTCAGTCAATGACAACTGTTGTCATGACGTACAACCACAAGAACTCTGGCCCACCTTTGAGGGGATTAATGAGACACCTTTGGAAAGCCGTGAGGACAAACAGTTGATTTATATAAAGAAAAGTACTGCAACCTGCGCTGACGAATATTTAACAGACGATGGTAAGGTAGATCTGACACTCCACACGGATCAGTCTTTGCATAACAGTTTATACGATAGAGAACTGCACAGTGAAGACAACCCACAGTGCTTTCCCAGTGATAAAACTACAAATGCTCAGGAGATCCAAGAGCTTAGCAGAGAACTATCAAACCTGGTCGTAGTCCCGCTAGAACACTTCCTGTTCTCAGAGAAGGAGAGCATTGCATACATCACCTTAGACCTAAACGACCCTCTTTTCCTGCCAAGACCTATCACCACTAAAGCAATACAGTCAGACCAGAGTGCAGATCAACCTGAATCTAACCCAAACAAAGCCTCAGAGATGCCTCACAAAAAGAGCACAGCAGAGTGCAGATCGCGCTCCAAAAAGGACAAACCCTCTGGGTTTCATCACGGCGGACAAGCTTCCAAGAAGCAGGATAACGGACCTCACCACACCCCAACACAGCAGCCCTCCAAAATACAAGACAGCAATGTCTCTGTTGGAGGAGCTCTTCCCCAGTGCAACTCCCGGACTGGACACGAAGGCAAGGAGAATGAGTCAATGGGTGTGCTCGGGCCTACTGCGCTGGCTGAGAGGGTCACCAACCAGCCACTGGGCAAGAAGAAGAAGAAACACTCCCAGAATGCAGCATTGGTGAAGACTGAGGCAGAACCACAGGCTGAAGAGGAGAGTGGAGCGAAACAAACGACAGCAAGAGGTAAGAGTGACACACTGGAGCCCACACTAAGCACTAAGGCTGGGAAGACTAAAGATGAAGCCCCAGATATTCCCATTAAGAATGACTTGGCTCAGCCACAAAGTTCTCAGAAAAAGGCCCAGCTGCCTGTGATTAAGGCTCGCCAAGGCCCACAGCCCCCATGTGAAGGAACCCCTAGAGAGTTACCATCAGCTACTCAGTTGAACGATGATGTCATTAAACGGCGACGCCTCTCTGAGAATAAGTTTGGCAAAATGGTCAGCGCTTTCGAGGCCAAACTAGCAAAGGACAAAGGTCCCGTCCAGGCAAAGAGAGTCGAGCACAAAGCGGGCACGGAAACGTTTCGGAAAAAGGCCTACAGTGAAGTGGTTAAACAGAAAACACACTCACACGTGGAAGGTAATATTTTGTTACGTTGTTCTTATATTATGATAGTGTTGTTATAATTTATTACACCACAAATTCAAAACAACAGCAAGGGAGTAACACTAGGCATTATACGGTGTCTGCTCTAATTGTACAGAGCCCAAGGTGGTGCAGCCCATCCAGTCTTCATCGGTCAGCGGCGACCCACAGAGCTTGTGTTTGTGGTGTCAGTTCTCTGCCGTCTCGGCAGACAACACTGTCACCTGGAGCAGGGAAGGCACAGTCCTGGCCGAGATCAAGAGAAGGTATTCACACTTTGTAGACATGAGTTTTTTGAGTCGCCTGGAAATTGCCATTGAGTTACATCATATATTATACTACTGTATAACATCGGTTACAATAAAATGACACCAGAATACATTACGGGGGTCAATTTCAGATTATAAAATCTATTTTGGCAGATATTTTGTATTAAAATAGTAATGGCTAAATTAACTAACTCGTTAGGAGGAATGAACATATGTTATGCAATCATTTATTTAATATAGCCTTTACTTTATTGGTGTACAGTGAGCGAAATATATTAACATTTACTTAATAACCATAACTCAAAGATAATAAAAAACAACCAACATCAACAATACATAAACCTACAATCCTGATATAATTTACAGGTTTCCTGTTTCCTGAGGTTTCAAACAGGCTGACATGATATATTAGGCTACATTAAAATACTGTATCACTACTCACCTCAGTTCTATCTGATAATGAATGAACATGGAAGCACAGGCTCAAGGTTTGTGAACTGATATTTGTCTTTGCAGTTCAGGGGATGAGAGTAGAGTGTCAGTGACCATCGCTAAGGCTTCCCATAAAGACCTTGGCAAATACCGCTGTTGCCTCAGTAGTCAGCATGGGTCAGTCACTCTGGACTATGTGCTCACATATGAGGGTAAGAGGGCTGCACTTTTGCCCTAGCACAACCCATAATGATCTATATGCCACAAATATAGAAGTAAATGCGTATAACCATGATTTTAACACCGTTTCATTCAACTGTTTTCACAGTGCTGAGTGAGATTGTTATCCCTGCATCTTCCAAACCCCTTCCACGTGAGTTTTTTAAGTTCATTACTGATTATATTTAAGTTACACTCCTTTGTTGGTTTGTCTATGGAGTTACCCTCCCGCTCCTCGGTTGGCTTTTTACGCAGAACTGGTTTTTCCAAACATTTACATTTACATCCATAGCATTTATGTAAGCCCCCTCTGCCTCCATGAAGGGCCAGACTGGACAGCCAAGCCAACAGCACCAGAGATCATCACGCCATCAAGGATCAGGCTGTAGCGATAATGCTATAGCATTTGTAGCATTCCGCAGACACGATATCTCAATAATGAAATAGTGAACTCTAGAAGTGGCATAGAGATATACTGCAAACGACTTTGAACAGGGGCTGCAAAAAATGAATGAGGAGTGAATTGGATATACACTCACACACACTCACATCCCAAAGGTTAAAGTATAGACGATTAGACGATGCCTCTACTCTTACATACAGTATAGTGTACACAGAATGCCCACCAGTACAGTCTATTACCTAAGAGAAACAAGGGAATCCATCTCTCTCTCTCTCTCTCTCTCTCTCTCTCTCTCTCTCTCTCTCTCTCTCTCTCTCTCTCTCTCTCTCTCTCTCTCTCCAGCTGCCCCGGTGGAAGTGGAGGTGGAGGAGGAAGATGTCCACTTTTCCAGGCTGCTCTTCAGAGAGGACTTCCTCTCTGAACAGTACTTTGGAGAGAACCAGCCTGCCAGCTTCGTCACCGAGAAGGCCCACTTTGGTGAGGGGATGCACCGTAAAGCGTTCCGGGCCAAGCTGCAGGCAGGTCTGGTTCCCAAGTTATCACCCGGACACCCGTGTGTGCTTAAAGTGCACAACTCCATTAGCTACGGAACCAACAACAATGAAGAGCTGGTTCAGAAGAATTTTAATCTGGCTGTCGAGGTAAAGGAAGATACCATCATTTCAATGTATCAATGTAATGCAGTTTAAATATCCATATACAGATGTTATCCAATATATAATACACTCCCATTTGAATAAAACAGTAGTAAATACATATACTTTACGTATCCACATCTGTATTTTCTATTTGTGCGTATGTATTCTGACAGTTGAGCTTTTCATTTAAAGGACAGTTGTATGTGGAATCTTTATTTGAAGGAATGCCAAGTTCAGAACACAGCAAGAGAGTACATCAAGGCCTACAATAATGTGGCACGGACGGCTGAATCCTTTGGAGAAGTCCCAATGTAAGTGTACATGGCGGTTTACAGTACACTCTCAGCAAAAACACCATGGAAGTATATTTACACTGTACTGTATGTATTTTAAAGTATAACTTTAACACATAGGGGGGCAGGATGGTCTAGTGGTCTGGGTGTTGGAACCCCGGTGTTGACCTACCTGTAAGCATCCTTGAGCAAGATGCCTAACCCCCAACCCCCAACTGCTCCCGGTGGTTGGTTGCGCCTTGCGTGGCAGCAATCGCCATCGGTGTATGAATGTGTGTGTGTATGGGTGAGTGTGAGGCAATTCTGTAAAGTGCTTTGAGTGGCCGGAAGGTTAAAAAAGCGCTGTATGAATGCAGTCCATTTATCATTTACAAGTACCATCATAGGAATAGAATATTGGTCGAGTAGTAAAACGTACCATTAACAAGTAAAGAACCCATAGCTTTGTACCTTTTTTTGTACCTTGGGGTACCACTCCATTGACAAGCATTTGTACCTTTATTGCACATGTTCATACCTTCTTTTCAGAACCACACCATAAAGGTATCTACATAAACCTGTTGTAGCTTGATTCCTGCTTCTGCTTATAAAGTGAGCCACACTCGTTCTTGCCTCTATTAGAATAATTCCTATCTACTTGGTTCATCGTCCGTCCAACGACATCCCCTACGCCACGATGGAGGAAGAGCTGATTGGCGACTTCGTCAAGTACTCGGTCCGGGACGGCAAAGAGATCAACCTGATGAGACGGGATTCAGAGGCAGGACAGAAGTGCTGCACTTTTCAGCACTGGGTCTACCAACAAACAGACGGCAACTTGCTGGTTACTGACATGCAAGGTCTGTTGAACACATTCCTGTTTCTGTGTTTCAGTGTTGAAATGTGTTTAAAGAAATGTTATCCTTAAATACATAATCCTAAGCATTTCATACTGAGCATTTGTTTGGTTTGTGTGTATGTGGGCATGCAGGTGTGGGCATGAAACTGACTGATGTTGGAATAGCAACTAGCAAGAAAGGGTGAGTAGCAGATTTTCTAAAGAGCAATTCCAATCATCCCAATGTAAACAACAGCACTGCTCTCATGTGTAATGGCTGCTTTTCCAGGTACAAGGGTTTCAGAGGGAACTGTGCTACATCCTTCATTGACCAGTTCAAAGCATTACACCAGTGCAACATGTACTGTGAGCTCCTCAGCCTGATGTCCTTACAGCCAAAACCCAAGAGGCCGGTTGGCGCACCTAAACCTAAAACCCAGTGTCCAGCTACACCCAAGAAAAAGACATTTGGAACCACTTTCAAGGGCAAGTCTTGATAGAATGTTTCAGTGTTTTCTACTGGCTTACTTTTTAACTCTGCGGTCTTCCTAATGGGATTTTACCAAGATGAAAGACAAAATGAGGAACCTGTCTTGAGAAGAAGATGAGATACTTTGAGTAGGACTATATCATCTTTCATCTATATCACTTGATGATTTGTTGATTCTGAGGGAAGTTCCTTAGAAAGTTTTTGACAAATTATTTAAATTATTTTTTAAATTAATTACAAAAGTATATGTTAATTAAAACATATATGCATGTTTCTAGTAGTTTTTAAACATTTGGAAAGCATATTTTCTGATTGATAGTAGACTATATGTTTCAAGTTACACTCCTCAGTTTGTGTCTGGAGTTCCCCAAACTATTGTTGATTTGGTTTGAAACTCAGAGTGAGTACACCTCGGCATCCTTTGTGCTGAGTGGCTCGTCTCGTCTAATCTCCTCAATGTTCATGGGCACATATTTTCTCTACCCACTCATGCAAAGACATACACTTTTCATAAACATAAAAATTGATGTTGTGAGATTTGGCTTTCCGGGGGTGATGTAACACAAATGAAGAGTGTAACTAATGGAAAAGAAACTTGTTAGTTGAATAAACTGTGATGATTTAATGAAAACTGAACATGACGTAAATAGTTACACATCTCGTTAATACTACTGTAAACAGTATAATGCAGTACATGCTACTGTGTGTATTTGATTATTACAGAACAATAAGTTCAATAGATAAGTTATTTTTTGTACATTTGGCACTTTTCAGTCCTTACACTAAAGGAAATACTTCCGTATCAATCAAAAAGGGGCTCAGTAGCAATTCCATATAAATACAATGTTAATCCTCTGTATAAAATATGTATATTTATTCATGTAATTTAATGTATCCTATAGAATTCTAAGATCTAAATAACATTTACAACGTTGTTTACGTGTTTACTTGTTCACATACCAAGCAATAGTACAAATATTAGAGCCATTTATTTTTCTCCATATACATTACATACATATACATATGTACACATGCTATAATACCAAAGTAGCACCTCCCACAGAGGAATCTAGGTCTTACTGTATATAGTATGTATGCATTCGGTATCCAGTCTATTTTTATCTGCAAAACTTCCTGTATAAGGTGTACCGTGTCTACCATATCCCACACATATATATATATATAAAATAGATATTCAGTAGGTAACACATTTATTGAATTCATTATAATGTTTGTAAAAAATATGAAATATGCATCTTTTCAGTTGTCTTTATGATAATGTATTTAGCTCGCAACCGTAGGCCTCTGCCATTAAAACATGACGAGGTACAGAATGGACACAGGGAAGACTTTCGATATTTGTAGGTGAAGGTTCACATCTTACCGCAGCTATTTAGTGTGATAATGGCGTTTGATAGCAAAGGACACAAACACCATTGTCACACTCCACAGCTCTGGAAGACAGGATTCAGATACAGGGATGGATGAATGGATGGATGACTGGTAAAATAATACACGAGACTTTGGAATAAGAACCAAATGAAGTGAGCTGCTTTCAGTGAAATACAGTTGATATAATTACAGAGAAAATGGAATATAATTAAATGAAAGAAACTGGCTTACTCAATTGTGTGGGGTTTTTTTTACAAAAGGGGCTGATCATTTTGAATTACAGGATATTTTTTATTACAGGCTGATAAAGGGACAAAGCATGCAAGGAACTTTGGAACGGTGTATGTGAGTTATTGTGATTGGAGGATCAGGTAAATTATTGCATCTTATTGGTTATATCGGACACGGATCACTGTTGCCTCTGCTGCACAAGCAGACTTTTAAAGTAATGTAGAAACAATGCTGAAAATCTAGCAGTAATCTACGTGTAATTGTACATGCTATCATTCAAATTTATTGATAAAACTGCTTACGTTTTTGTCTAAATTTTTCAATCTTAAATATTTAAATATTATATAGAGGTAAAACACAAACAATCAAATAATGACATAGTGTTAATGTGATTTTAATTTAATAATAATTAATGTAATTGCTTTGTGCATATAACGATCAATCTTGGCAGACCGAAAAAAAAAAAAAAATGATAACATTTTCTTCAATGCAGCATATTTGCAAACTCTTTGCAAAATACTTTAAGTAATGAATTGAGGACAGTGGTTGTCAGACCAAACGGATCAACATGAGCTGTCTGTGTATTGCCACATTATTAAATACTGGTAATTATTATCAAATTGCAACATGCAAGTGGTTCAGTCCTGGAGCGACAGAAATAACCAACCTACCACATGATTCAGTGAATGATCCTGGTCTACAATACGCAGCATTTCCTCAGTCTTTCCTCATGGGTATCTCATCCTCAGAGTCCATCCTCACCCTGAAGATAAAGTCCAGTTCAGTTCAGTAGTTTGTCCATGCTGAGCCTGATCATTGATGGTGTGACGATCCCTGGTGCAGTTGGCTTGGCTGTCCAGTCTAGGCCCTTTATGTAGGCAGAGGGGGGCTTACACAAACAGCAAGTTCCCCATCAGTGATAAGCTACAGGGGAAGTATTGATCGACCCTGACCAAAAGGGAGGGCTAGAAATGAAGGGGGGAGGGGGCACCAGACTGCCTGTGTGGCAACAGGCCTGGTCCAGTTTTAGGTGCCTCGTGTCACATAGTGTACAACTATACACCATTACAATACAAAGTATTACTGTTTAAAGGAAAGGTAAGAACCCATTAGGCTCTGACACCTTAGCATTATTAACCTCACCCCAACCAAACAACATGTTCAGATATGCATATGCAAAAGCATACTGTAGATTGAATACTAGGAGACATCACTTGAAGGTGAGAGGGTAAATGAGTGTCCTAGGTAAAATGTGTACTATATAATTATAGAATGTGCATTTTCTTTTTTTACACACAATGCTCCTGAGAGCAAGAATACTGTATATATAGGGTATTACATTAGTCTACGTTTTGTCCTTTAAAACAAGATTTATGCAACTGGCAGTTTGAATAAAAGAAACACAAGATATTTTGTACCAATTAGATTACAAGAACATCTTAGTGTGTGATTGTAAAAGTTTAGTTCAGTTTATATTTCATTCTGTGAAATGTGTGTTAATCATTTGGTGTTGTAGGCTTGTAGCAGGAATTGGAGAAGAGTTGGCTCCTGGATTGTTTGTGACCAAATCGAGGGTGAGAGGGCTTGATAAAATGTCCCAGGACTGGCAGTTTGGCTTTTATTTGCTCGTCCTTGGAGCTGATAACTCCCAGATTGCCTGTGTGAATGAACTAAGGTCCCTTCACCAGCCCACGTACACTGAGAGAGCAGACTGAATGCTAAATGCAAAAGAATAACATGAATGGGTCCAAAAAAGGCTGCTTGCTGCTTTCTGGAAAAAAAAAAATCTTTATATTGTGAAATTGCTCTTCACGTCTACGATTATAAACAGTTAATATTTCTTAGATAAATATTTGACTCCGCATGTGTGTGTAAGCGTGGCCTTGATTCATGGGACCATTAAACTCTCCTTGATCTCACCACACATAGGGTCACAATATGCTGTGCTACTGTGGGCTGTGCTTAAGGTCACCACAGCCTTTTATGTTAGTTATCAGTTACTCACATGTTGGTCATTCTGATTAACGGCTGGACAGTTACCTCACATTAAACTAAAATACAAGAAAATACATTCCAGCCCTACTCTGAAATGTTATTTACACATAAAGATGACATCTTTAAAATGTCCAAAAAATAAATAAAATGAAAATATAAATGATAATTTTTGCTCCATTATGTTATAAACTTAGTAATTAATTGTAATTGCAGGGTGCTTGGTAATTAAGCTACTGTAACCGTGACGACTGCTGAGGTCATTATTAAAGGATGGGTTTACTTAAGACGGTGTGGTCATGTATGGAACAGGAATTTGGTTTGACAGGGTAAAGGTAATATTGTTTTTCAAATACAGGTTTAGTGTCCTTTAACTTTGTTACCTAATAGATTCAAACCCATCTCAAACAGCCAGAGCATCCCAAAGACACTCAAACAGATTCAGAAGTTCAATTTTTATTTGACTCAGAGTATATGAACCACAAAGACTTGCAGATTGTAGTGAATTTTTTAACAAAAGTGTTATTTCCATTCATTAAAAAAAAAAAAAAAGACAACAATAATCCTTTTTTGGCTGGGAGCAAGGGGGGAGAGGGGAAGAAAAGGATGTCACAGAGGGAAATCAATAACAACAGAAAGTATTATAGAATAAAGGGTGTTAAGTCACAGCTTCACCTCTGTCAACATATTCTATGTTAGCAGCAGGCCAGACGTACAGACTATTTATATTGCACCAGGTAAGTGCTCTGAATGAAAAGCAAAGAATCACATTCAAGTTAATGATAGAAGACTTAACAGGCGACATGACCTCAGTGATCTATAAAGTGCCCTTTAGGTTATGGTGTTAGAAAATGGAGAGTGAGATCATCGTGGTTTGCTTTTTTTTACTTTGTAAGAAATGTGGTGCGTTATATTCAGTGTCAATCACAGCTTTGCTTTCAATCACAAAATGTCATACACATATACACACTCACTTGCACACAGCTTCATTTTAGTGTTTTGATCGTTAATACTTATGTTAGATGAAATACATACATACTGAAAATTTAAAATGCTTCCCTCCCCCTCAAGAATAATTTACAGTATTATGAACAGGGATAGGTATAACAATATTAATATAATAATTTTTAACCCAAACCTCTTCACAGAAACGAGACCTAAAATTGTTCTGTTCCAAAGCTTTAGAGAAAAAGGGCGGTGACATCCATCGGCAAGATACTCAAAGCTAGATACATGTTCATGCTGCTGTACGATGAAAACCATTTTATTCAACGTGTCACCTTAAATGACATGGAATCATCATTTACCAAAAATAAGCCAGATTTATGCTTACACACACCATTTGATAGAGAATTGTCAAAATAGTAAACATTATTTGTCAGTACAAATACGTCAAGAGCATTTTGTAAAAACGATAATAGGATACAAATTGAATAATAATAAAATTAAAAAAAAGTAATCGACTGGTAAAAGACTATAAAAACCATTCATTGGGGGTTTCCCCCCTCACATCCCCCAACCAATTCTAGTGGGTTACCGTCATTTTCCAACAGGCGGCAGTGGTGATCACCAAGTGGATATTGTGATCGACGAGGCTCTAAGGAATGCTGAGGCTGATCCCCTGATCTGCACGATTGGCTGGCCTTCCTAAGGTCATCTGGTGTTGGTATAAGGATCTGAGAGATGTGTGATCATAGCGCTGTTGCAGTTTGGGACATGTAGTGCATGAAGGTGTGGGGTTAAGGCCATGCTAGGACCCCTACACTGAGTACTGCGCTATAGAGAAGACGTTCCTTAAGCTGTGTGTGTGTGTGTGTGTGAGTGTGTGTGAGTGTGTGCATCATTTTTGATGCCTTATCTTAAGATGCATACAAAAAGTGTTTTTGTGCATATAAAAAAAAAAGTAGTAGTTCATGCACCTTTAAGGGGATCATGGCTCAAACACCTTTAAGAACCACTGCTGTAGAAAACAAAGGAGCTAATGAAATGCATTGGAGTTCCTCCAGCATTGTGAATTTCCACAGGGGCAAAGAAACCGGGGAACCGGGGAAAAGAACAGGCATTAATATGTGATGGCAGTTCTGTCTATACATGCCAAGGGACTAAAAGATTCCAGCATCTGAAGGTGCAAACCCTTTCCACCATCCCAGTCCGGCCCGAGCACCTGTAAGGATTAGCCTCCCACCCAGAAGATAAAAGCATATTGGCTCGATGGGCCACTGTACAAACTGTCTCAAGCCACCATGTTGCGGCAGTGGATCGCAGTCAGGCAAACAGTACAACATACTTGCAAAGCAACTGCTACAGCCATACAAAACCTCCAGCACAATGACGCCCCCGGTAGTGTACATTACTATATTATAATACCACACACAAAACAAAAAACACCTTGCTTCAAAGACGTCAGGAGTGAGCATTAATCAACGCCCTCAAAGCCCTGGGCGTTCTCCACAGCCATAAGCAGCTTTTCCCTCAGGTCATCGAATGACTCATAGGTGGGCAGATCCAGCCGATTGAAACTGAAGGTAAACACGTACTTTATTAAAACATGGCTTATCAAACACGGTATTTGATGAGGTCATTCAAATGTTTTACCTGTGTGTTGGTGTGCATGTGCATCTATATACATACCATGTGTGCGCTCGTGGCAGTTTCTCTGGCGTTCCCCATTGCTCAATGGTGAACAGCTGAGGGCCATTGGAACCTGGCAGAGAAAACAAAGCATGACAGGTGAATAAAGCATATAGAGAGTATACCGCCGCACCATGGATGCTGGATCCTCGTTGCATTATTGTCACTTCACAACCGAATGCAACATCGCGGCGGCAGGTCAAACACCCAAGGCAAAGTGCACCTACGTACCATAGAGCTCAGCGAAGCCATTCATGGGCACTCTGGATGTACCCGTTACGAACTGAAGAAGTCTGATCCTCTTCTCAGCGTCCATCAACAAGACAACCTGATGAGAGGGAAGAACTAGATGCAGTAAAACACAATATGCAGTACAGTAACTACTTCAGACATTCACGTAAAAACTCCTAAACATATATATTTAAAAACAAGGACAAACTACTCTCACCATTTCAATAAATGCCAGAGACAGAATACAGATTTCACAGAGGAATGCATAATGTTGTCTGTTACTAATCTGAAGAAAGCTGTATGCTTATTTATCAGGGACAATACAATAAACATTATAACAGGTTACATGTACACATGGCCATAGTAATCTGGAATAAATGCATTGAATGCAGGGTTTATAGCCTAAGATCATTTGCGACCCATGTCCCTGGTTGGACCTTTACGTTAAAAACAGTCAGTAAACATAATTAATACAAATTTAAGAAATTACAAGAATAAAATATATGTGCGACACAGTGAAATGTTTAACTGGATTACATTTACAACGTTTACTTTGTGTCTGTGTCACTGTACGGGCACAAACAGAATCAATGATCACATGTTTGAGTTTGTTTCAGCCAAAGGTTTAACATATTATTAAAAGTGGTCAGATTAGGTAAGGCATTATACATATGTATTCCTTTTACCGTAAAGGGTGATTGGGCCAAACGTGGTTTTACAGAGAGCTACCTTGCAATTTCCATATGCTGATCCCCTAGTGGTTAAACTGCAGACGTGGATATATCTGTTAAACTCAAGGGCTGGTACTATGCAAGGGTCTTATTATTTGCCCTCTCTTTTTTTAAATCAGAGCAAACACACGCATTCAACAGACTTTGATCTTTAAATGCAGGACAGCAGACCAACTGCAGGACTGATACAGCGAAAGGCCAAGGCACTCTGAGATCAGTGTATTCTACAGTTTAACACACACCGCTCTGTGTGATAACCTTACATGTTTGTCTGGTCCAGGTTATTTGTGTGCAAGTTAGAAGTTCTAAATAGTCGGCGAGGTGTAGACAACATCTTTTATGAAATGAAAAATAAATCATTTAAAAATAAATCATTTAAAAATAAAGAATTTATAACCCCTAACCTTACTGCAATTTCGTTTGCTTTCAGAATGAAAATAAAGTTTATCTTCAATCTTGAATATGGTACAGTGAAGGCGCTCAAATCAAAATAGAGGGTACCACAGCACTCCGGCTAAATAGGCTCAACAACGTCTGAATGGAGGCATTTCACGACATTAGTCTGAATGGAGGCATTTCACGACATTAGACTGAATGGAGGCATTTCACGACATTAGTCTGAATGGAGGCATTTCACGACATT
>JAODOY010000004.1:1285228-1302745 GCA_025399855.1 Forbesichthys papilliferus | reverse complement strand
GTGGGGGGGGGGGGGGGGGGGGGACTCTAATGAAATGCCATTGTATTATTGATGCTGGTCTCTTTCTAGCTGCCTGCTGTTAGGTGGGCTGGGCAAGTCTTGTCTCTTTGGGCTTGCTCAGCTTAGCACTAGCCAGCCTGTCCCCATAGCCTTATTGCTGTGCATCGACGCTAGCTTGCTCCCAGTTCAGTGTACTTTCTACAAATCGATGTTTGCATATGTATATAGAATCTGTAGGCTCCGACAGAAGGTATTGGTAGCGGATGCGCCATGGTTTGCGTTTTTGTAGTAAGACTACAGACTACCGTTGATTTGTAGATAGAAGAAGAGCAATCTGTTGGAAAAAGGTTTTTGTCTGACGATTCTTTTTAGTAGCTTTTTAAAATAAGATTCTGCATATATTTGTGTTGTAAAATATTGAAAACCAGACTGTAAACAATGATCACAAGACTTAATTCATCTTTCTGTACTTAAGTTCTTTGAATTTTGGGGACTTTGTTGGTACTTGTACTTCTAGCAACTATATTAAGTAATGTATTACAAATGGACCTTAACTTAGGGGTGTACTCACTTTTGTTGCCAGCGGTTTAGACATTAATGGCTGTGTGTTGTGTTATTTTGAGGGGACAGTAAATTTACACTGTTCTACAAGCTGTACAATCACTACTTTACATGGCAGAAAAGTGTAATTTCTTCATTGTCGCATGAAAAGATATGCTCACATATTTGCAAATATGTAAGGGGTGTACTCACTTTTGTGAGATACTGTGTATATATATGTGTGTGTGTGTGTATGTATATATATGTGTGTGTATAAATGTGTAGTTATGTGTGTATATTTCCTCCATTTAACATGCAGGGTTTTGTTAACATTTTGACGGGACACTTCAGTCAAACTGCTGCTACATGTGACCCTGTTTTATTTTTCAGCCTCTCCATTAACCCACATCTGTTCAGGTCCTCATTAATAAGTGTGCTGTCCACTAACAAGACATGTTACAGGAGGTTTTTGGTTTCGTCTTAAATCAAAGACAGAGGTTAGTGAACCTGACATCGGGCTGCGGCGGCACTAAATTATAAATAGGACTGTAAAGGCTCACACTTCTGACCATATTCTCCGTGTGGGCATAGAGGTGCTTTCCAAGATGTAGTAGTATAATTCTTACGCTTTAAGTTATTAAATAGCTATGGTGTCTCGCATCTGCCAACTCTCTGATCGCCCTAGTCTGGGTTAAAATGGGTGAAGAGTAATTTTCCACTCAGTTTGTTTATGATTTCAATACGAAAATAGTTATAGAGGATCTTTTAATGGGAATACTTTCTGCAAGACCAACAGATAATTGAACATAAAAAATATATTTATATTAAGAATACATAACACATTTACAGTTTATGGTCGAAACTACTAGAGTTAACCAGTTTTAAGCTTCTTTACAAATCGTCATTTTGTATTGAGGGCTCAATAATTTTAGTTTTGTAGCATTATCTATAGCTAACATGAGCTGGCATGTGGAATATTGGCTGTCTTATCATATTTTTCTACAGCTATATTTTCGATGCAATTTAGCTTTATTTTCTACTGATATTTACCCACAACTTGAACTTGGAAAGTGTAGATGTTACATTGTACTATGTATGCTACAGCTTGTTACAATCGTACGTCATCACTATATATTTTCCAGTTTGCATCCAGACATGCTAAGGTACCACCCACAAAGATACAATTATTTTAAAAGCTCACACTTTAGTGTTTTATTTAATTTAAGGTATAACAAGTTTTGATTGGTAAATCAGAACACTGGCCATTGTAAGCCCCTGCTTTACCATCTTACTGTAAATTATATTATGTACTTCCTTCGTCGTTCATTCAGACATCTGTTAGGTTTTTTTTTACATTACTTTATAACGGTCAATAATAGCTCTGTTGTTGTTTGTTTGTTTCCATACTTTGTAGGAACCAAGTTAACATATCATGTACGATCATACCAGAGCGAGCGAACGGGGAGCGCAAGTGGGCTGATTTTGGACAGAGCGCAGAGCGGCATTTTTAAAAAGACTGAGCGTTGCTTTATGTCCTGCTCCAGCTAACATCATATCAGCTAACAGACAATACTCTGTCAGTCCAAAACCTGCTTTGCTACGTTTACATTTTAGGGACCTGTTTAAGCGTTACATGATTGGTAGATGTTTTAAATGACTCTAATTGGTACACTCTGATTCATTCCACAAATAAAGCTATCCCGTGATATGCCTGAGCAAACGAATAATTCAAATATAAGTTTGTGAAAATATATGATCAAACCAGAGCTGCCAAAAATTTGATTAGACTTCAAGTCAAGTATATTTATTTATATAGCACATTTAAAAACAACCAAAGTGCTGTACAGGGCAAGGCAAGAAAATGCAATAAAATACAACATACAACAACAATTAAAACATAAAAGCAAACAAGCACACGTGTCTCAAGCCCTAGTTGAATGCCAATGAGTAAAAATCAGTTTTAAGACGAGACTTAAACGTATCAATGGTAATAGATGATCTAATAGCAAGGGGAAGACTATTCCACAGTCTCGGGGCAATAACCGAGAAGGCACGATCTCCCTTTGTTATCAAACGAGACTGTGGAACTGCTAATAGGAGTTGATTGGATGATCTAAGGGGTTGGCTAGATTGATACACCGTAAGGAGATTTGAGAAATTCAATGGAGCGAATCCATGTAATGCTTTAAAAACAAGCAGCAGCACCTTACAATCAATTTTGTATTTGACTGGTAACCAATGAAGAGAAGCCAAAACTGAAGAGATATGGTCCCACTTCTTGGTACCGGTCAACAGTCTGGCAGCCGCATTCTGGACAAGTTGCAGGCGTGACAATGATGTGACAAATTTCAGAGTACAAAGAATTACAATAATCAATTCGAGATTATATCAGAGCATGTATAACAATCTCCAAGTCTTTAAAGGAGAGTAAGGATTTCATTTTTGCAATGGTCCTTAGATGAAAAAAGCTCCCTTTTATGACAGTTAATTTGTTTGTCGAATTTTAATCCAGAATCAAAGATAACTCCCAAATTTCTTGCATGAGGGTGCACATAGGCAGACAAAGGCCCCTTATGTTGTGATGTATCCTGAATAGATTTTGGAGTGCCAAATAAAATTACCTCCGTCTTACTCTCATTGAGTTGGAGAAAAGTATTATCCATCCAACACTTAATTTCTTTAAGGCAGTCAAAAAGGGACTTCAATGGTAAGGTATGTTATATTTTCGGAGAATGGATCCCAGGGGGGAAGCATGTATAAAGACAATAAAATGGGCCCCAAGATCAAACCTTGTGGTACTCCATATGATAGCTGCAGATGATGAGTTAACATTTCCAATATTAATTGAAAATGTTCTGTCATTCAAATGAGATTTGAACGATTGTAAGGCAACCCCCTGGATGCCAACCTCTTTCTGAAGACGATCAAGAAGGATGGCATGATCGACAGTGTCAAACGCAGCACTAAGATCAAGCAAAAGTAAAACCGCAGAATTCCCAGAATTCCCATATAGCAACAAATCATTTAGCACCTTAAGAAGTGCTGTTTCTGTGCTATGGTGTATCCTGAAGCCTGACTGAAAGCTGTCCAACACATTATTTTCACTTAGAAATGAAGAGAGCTGGGAAAGAACAACCTTTTCCAGTATTTTGGACAAAAATGATGATTTGGAGATAGGCCTAAAATGATTCAAATCTGTAGGGTCTAGACTGGGTTTTTTAATAAGAGGCTGAACAACAGCATGTTTAAAATTGGCTGGACCAATGCCATTCAAGAGGGAACTATTTATTATGGCCAAAAGGCTAGGACCAACAATATCTAATACCGCTTTCAGGAGACGTGAGGGGACAACGTCTGTAGGTGAAAAAGTAGGCTTCATGTGTGAGACAATATCTGTCAGTGTAGAGAGGGTCACAGGCTCAAAGCAGGGGAAGCAGGGCATAACACTAAATCAAAGAGGTCATAATTAGTGGCTAAAATATTAGATCTAATAATGCCGACCTTATTGATGAAGAAGCTCAGAAATTGTTCTGTATTTTCAACAGTAGCATCAGGGAGCACAGTAACGTGGTTTAGCGCAGTGTTGATTGCACTATACAAGGTTTTAGGGCTATGTGCATTTTTAGCAATAATAAATGAGAAGTGCTTTGCTTTTGATGTTTTTACAAGTTGTTGATAGGACGCTAAGCAATCTCTCAGTATTTCATAGGACACTTGGAGCTTATCCTTTTGCCATTTTCTTTCTGCTTTCCTACACTCTTGTCTAAAAGCACGAGTCTCACTGTTAAGCCAAGGTTGGGTTTTTACTTTTGGTCGCCTAAGTTTGAGTGGGGCAACAGCATCAAGTATATTTGTAACAGTGGTATTAAACAGAGTAACTAGCTCTTCTGTACCCAAAGAGGAGGCAGTCTCTGTAATGCTAGAGAAAGGAGAGGCAACGAAGGCATCAGAAAATTGCCTAGCAGTAGTGATTAAGTGCCCTAATGGAACAATCAGGCATACAAGGTTTAGGCAATGGACGAGATAATGATAAATTAAAAATCACAGGTTTATGATCAGATAGAAAATGTCATCCAAGTCAACTATAAAAACAGGGAAACCCACTGATAAAACCAGATCAAGTGTGTGGCCATGACTGTGTGTAGGGCCAGTAACAGGTTAAAAGACTCGCCCTGTTGCAAAAACCGGCTAACCAATGGTTTCGATGGACAACAGACATGAATATTAAAATCCCCAGTGATTAGAATATTATCAGAGCTAGGCACAATCAAAGATAGAAATTCAGAAAATTCAGGGAGAAAATCCTTATTGTACTTAGGTCTATACACAACTGCACAAAGCAAAGGGCAAACCAATTCAACTTTGAATACTTGAACCTCAAAGCTTGTATATATATCAACAGGCATTTGTCGGCATTTAAAACAGTTTTTAAAAACTGTCGCTATGCCACCACCTTTATACGTAGCTCTTGGAGAACTAAAAAAGTCACAATCACTAGGGGAAACATCAACCATAGGCCTTAAATCACCAACATTTAGCCAATTCTCGGTTACAAGTAAAAAGTCCAGATCACATGATAAAAAAAAGTATTTTAAAATGAATGTTTTGTTCAATAGTGATTGTGCTTCATAGAATTGTGTAATATCAGACACAAAGTATTGTGTACTCTATCGATGAGGATCTATAGAGTGTGACTGTGATGGTCCTTGATGAGGTCAAGGGTCACCTAACCACTTGTATGCAACCTTACCGTACAGACAAATTAACTTACATCTGCTAGTTACTGTGCCGGTAGAATCATGACTGTGTCTGGCATACTTAAGCTAATTCATGCCTGTGTTTTTGTGTACTTTCTCTGTGTGTATGTGTAGAAGTTTCCAGAATTAAAGTTCAAGTATGTGGAGGAAGACCAGCCTGAGGACTTCTTCATCCCCTACGTGTGGTCTCTGGTGTTCAACTCTGGCGTGGGCCTTCACTGGAGCCCACAGGGCATCCAACTCTTCAGCATGGACTCTGGTTGAAGCTACTTTTCAATAGACTAATCCGTTACATGTACAGAGAAAGGATGGTGTGTGTGTGTGTGTGTGTGTGTACATTAACCTTTAAATGTGCACGCTGCTTTGGAAGTGCCTCACCCTTGTACAGAATACTATTTTTTATGGAGTTCAATGCATCCCCCTTAAAGTCTTAAAGACTCACTAAAGTCATGATATTCATCACACAATCTACCCTGTGGTGGATACCTAAATACTATCTCCTTCATTTGCATGTGCAAAGGCAATACTGTTTGGCACTTAATAACACTTCTGTAGAACCTGCTTATTTATGGAGCTTAAAAAACAAGTGATGGGAAATCTCCCTTTTATGTCCTGGGGAGATGAGGTCAATTGAAACAAATGCAGCCTAAATATATTCTGGAATTCTGTGAGATTCAGAAACTGCACTGAATGCAAAAGTGATTATTCTAGCTTACTGCTATTAACCACAGTACACTACATTTCATAAAATGCAAACATGCAGTATGTATATGACTTAAGGTGCTGTTACATCACCAAATAGACTTTTATAATACCACATATATGGTAGTCAAAATACATTTGTTTTAATGTTCTAGTCAGTTCATTGCATACACATTGTTGCAAAAGTGACAAGGTAACTTAAATACAATATAAAATTGCATCCACCTATTGTTGCAACCACAATTAGTTAAAGTATTAAGTTGACCTGTTTGTAACTTGGCCATGGCTAATTGACCATCCTTTCCCATTCATCCAATTGTCCATCCAGACATGGTTCCTTTAGTATTGATCCTACATTTGTTGTCTGAGGTAAACCAAAGGTAAATACATTCATTACCTATTTTGCATAAACTGTGTCTCTGCTATTTTTGCATGTTTGACAGGAGAACGTTTTATATTTGTTTGTTAAATTATTTATTTTCTTGTAAAGCTTTTTGATGTTTTCCCCACCACAATCCCAGCAGTTAATGGCTGGTCTATTCTTTTTTTCATCTGGGAAGTTGGCTGTCAATTTGTCTTTATAATATGATGACTGAAATGTTCAACAATTACTTTGAACATAGGAGTGGAAATAAAACTATATTAAGTAACATGTATACTTTTTGTGTCACACATTTATTTATGCATGTAGAATTAATGGAAATACACTACAATTTCACAGAACATACATTGATTTAAACATTGATTAAGTGGCATGTTTGTTGCATTTTGAGTACATAATTCCTTGGCAAAGTCATTGCGCTGTGATCAATACCACGGGGTTAATCCTACAGTCATGACAGTTAAAATTGGTCATGTATGTAGGGTTACCTCATTTATCTGTTGCCTATTTAATTGTATTCACAATGTGTAATTCTATTCATTGAAAGGTCTGTTGTTCCTGCCCATAACAAGTGCCCTTTTTATAGGCATTGACATTGTGGCATGTGGACAGCTTCCATCTGTATGTTTTATTTAGTTAGGTTATTGAGAACTGTTGATTGAGTGATAAACCTGCTTTTTCCTGCAGTGTGAATCTCACTTGAAATAGACAAAAACTGGAAAGCTGTAAAAAAAAAAAAAACATACAATATGTCACAAAAATAGCTGTTTTTATTTGCATCACATAGAATATAATAAACTTGGGAATATAATGTCTTGTGTTATTGCTTCTGTTAAGGGAATGGCCTCATGCTGAGACAAAAGCCAGAGATTGAGGCTGGAAACCACTTATAGTTTATAGTACATTAGGATTCCACCATGTTGGTGCTGCCCATATTTTTCAACCAAAGTCCAGGGCTCTAGTCTTTATTGTATTGCTGAAATTCTCAAGGACAATATAATTGATGCAAATAATGATCCATGTTTAGACCAGGGTTACTGGTAGGTTATAGTAAGTCCGCATGCAAGAAGTAACACTATCTATTGGCAATTATTTCACTCTAATACGCTAACACTCATCTCCTCTTTGCTCCATTATAGCCAGGCCAGATGGTTGAGGTGAGGTTTTCACCTTGTTCTTGTACACTATACAGGGGTCACCTTACCGTGGGCTCCCATTTCAAGTGACAGCGTGACGATGGATGCACGTGGGGCTTGTGGGATACGTAGTTTATTTATTTTAAAGGTTCACCATCCTCAAGGCTCAGGTGGAATTGCATTCCAGGCCACCAAGGGTAAAGAATGTTCTAGAAGTTATGTGAAAAGTGGGACACCAGAGACCATGGTTGCTGAAGTGGCTTTATAGTGATTACCCATTGTGACACAGAACTCATTAATATGACAGATTATGTTTGCTGGTTCAATGTGTCAGGTCACAAGAAGAAAAGCTTGGTGGTGTTAGCGGTAGTCATGCACAACCGTGCAAATCAATGCTTAGATTACAAATACACAGAGGTGCTGCTCATGCAAACGATTCAAAAAGGAGGAGGCTTGACTTATGGTGGAAACAAGCATAAAAAATCATGTGATCCCCCACCCCTGCAGTTTGGTTCTCCTCTTCCCTCATACAGTACTTCAGCGCTGTAATGTGTACATTATTTTACATGTCAATGGTATTTATTCATGTATGTAGATTTTAAGACCTAATCACATTAAAATTGGCATTTACAATAAGCAGTTTTTAGACTATATAATAATGTATTATTTGTGATGCCCCTATGACCGCTCATCTGTACCTGTCAGTTATTGACATTTTAGCAGAGGTCACAGGATGTTACTCAATGATGTAACATTACCTCAGGGTTTAGTTTAACTTCCTCTGAAATCTCCCGCATGCACTTTGCACTAAAATAAGCATCCACCCTAAATACAGTATGTGTTGCATTATTAACAGTTTAAACTTATAAAAGCAATGACACCGGATGGATAGACCACATTATAATTATTACTTCACACTTTCAAACATGAATTGATTTGAATTAAAATAGCTTTTAAAATGTTACATATATTTATGAGGCTACGTGTGTATTTGTATTATTTTAAATATGCTGCTATGTTCTTAAATGTGTGAGCTGAATGCAGGACTGCTTTCGAATAAATGATTGTTTCATTTTCACGCTAGAAGGGTCTGAAGTGTGAGTCAATTTGAAACAAATCCCATAGGTGAGATAGCAGTGGAGTTGTTTCCTGTGACCCATGGCTTTCAGTTCACTGAAAGGGCAGCTGTCCAGAACTATGAAACACAGGCCCTAATGACAGGCCCTAATGACGCCTATTTAGGTTTGTTCAGTTTATGACTCCCTCTTTACAATTCCACAATGCTGTGTTTATTTCCCCAACAATTAGCTAAGATTGCTGAAACATTAGCAATAATACAGACTTTTGTTTCTCTATTGAAATACATTCATAGCCTAACTACACATTTAATTGTATTTCTGTCACAATACAAATCATAAAATGGCTTCTTGCTCAATCAACTGGATTCAATTTGAATTATGAGTTTTGTGCCATTGTGGCCATTTTAGTCCCTTGTTGAGAGAGACTGGGGGGTTTTCTTCTCTTTTTCTCTTATAGTTGTTATTTTTATCTTTGCAAATATGAGCTCACTGTGTCTCTCCCGACCTATCGCTGGGTGTCATGGTTTAGAGAAAATTTTGAAGCAGTCTTATCAAAGACCATAACTGCAATCTTCAAGAAGAATATTAATTATATTCTTACTGTGGGGTATTATCGAGAATGGTGTTTTATCCTATAAGTATGTTATGAATTAGTTGTATAGCCATTGACAATAATAAGATGTCTAGCCCAGAGATCTTCAACAGAGGGTCCGTGACCCTAGGGGCTCCTCAGAGATACTGCAAGAAGTCCACCAAATTATTTGTTTCCAAACATTTTTCTTCCAAAAATGTCAATAGGCCTATGACTGAAAATACACAGTAATGGCTTTGCATTGTATGCATAGCCTACTATTACAAAATACCTTTATGCATTGCAATATGGCTGCCCAAGTTCCCAACACATTACTGTTGGCCTAGTTTAAGTAATAGGCCGAACAAAATATGATTTGTAAGGGGTCCCTCCACCTATCAGCCAAGGGGTCCTCTTCCTGAAAACGTTAGAGACCTCTGGTCTAGCCTATCCCGGCATATAAGCATGTAAAAGAGAAAATAAAGAG
Source organism: Forbesichthys papilliferus (assembly GCA_025399855.1). Taxonomy (NCBI): domain Eukaryota; kingdom Metazoa; phylum Chordata; class Actinopteri; order Percopsiformes; family Amblyopsidae; genus Forbesichthys; species Forbesichthys papilliferus. The sequence goes on along the minus strand of JAODOY010000004.1, from coordinate 1,293,091 downwards.
TTATATCTTCAGCATCAGTGTTGGGCAAGTTATTTAGGAATTGTAATAAGTTACTATTTACTTATTACTCCTTCAAAAAGCAATAGTATTACTTTACTTATTACTGGGTATTATAATTAATTAGATATGTTACTCGTTACGTTACTATTACTTTCACAATCACTACCCTGTGTCGTCCCTTCTGAAAAATTCCCTTCCCATCCGCCCATGACATGATTTTTTATTTTTAAAGGGACGATGCAATTTAACATTGTTCCAGTAAAAGCCTGAAACTGATGTGTCGCAGAGGGTTTATAGCTGTTGCTAATTTTCAACTCTTGTTCCTAGATTAACCTGTACAAAAAATAACAACATATAATGGTATATAAAAAAGCAGTATATCATTATTATGGGAAGAGGACACCTGTATATAACTCATACAGGATTTACTACCAAGGCTACATCTGATTGTATTACATTCATCAGAATGGTTTCATTGGTTTAACAATTCATTGTTTTAAATATAACAGGGTCAGTAGCTTTTCTTCCAGAATAATTTCTGCAATTTTCCTGTTGTTAAAAAATGATTATTGCCTAAATGTTGTACAAAACATATAATTTGCTTTTATAAATAATATCAAGTAAAACATTAAGTTCAAAATATATAATTTGCTTTTATAAATAATATCAAGTAAAATATTAAGTGCAAGTCATTTAGCAAAGGCTTTGTTTTATCCAACCCAAAGCAACTTGTGTGAGTTACAAACCTCCAAAATATCTCTTTAAACCAATTATAATAATCAATATACACACTCATTAGCCATCTTTATCTTCTCTTATCCTACCTGTTATATTATTCAAATGCAACTAGCCCACCATCAGTGAATCGTGTGGCTGCATGCAACTCGATAGTGTACAGTATATGGAGTGAAGAGCTTGAGTTGTTTGACCAAATATTAGAGCAGGCATGATTAAGATGCTGAGCTATGATCGTTAGTGTCACACATGGTGTTTCCAGCCATGGACGTTGCTAGGCCGAAATTTGGTGGCTGTAGCCCCCCTAAATGATGTATTAGCCTCCCTAAATAAATACATATATTTTGTCTCAATTTCAACTGTTCCTTCGGTTTATAATGTTTTCTTGAACATTACTGGGCACATGAAACATTGTAGCACACTTTTCCTGCAATTTCTGCTGGTGACAATTTATTTTATACATTGTTTAAGTGAGATAAATATGCACCATGGAGTAGCAAACATATAAGAACATAGCAGCACGTTTCCAGTACATCTCTGGGTGAGTAGTGTTTACAGAAAAGCCATTGTATCATCCTCAATTTCTCCTACCTACCTTCTTAACTGTAGGCTGTAGACTAACAAGTCAGACTAAAGTTAGTTGGATATATGAAAAGTATTCAAGAGAGGTGCCAGTAGCTCTACAGAAGCCCAATCAGGTGAGATAGTACATTTATACCTGTTGCAACAAACACATCTTATACATTCATTACCTGTTGTCTAGAGTTATTACAGTATACATATATGTTTAATAGCAATGGGCGACATAAATCAATTTAAAAGTAAGTGGTACACTTTATGGTTTCACCCACAAAATAAGCATAACATTATTTGAGAGAAGGAGGAGTCCAGTAGTTCTGGAATTATTATTTTATAACATACATTAAGAGAACCTGAGAGCATTTCAGAAGGCTTTGGTAGATTACAGGGAGTCATGTGCGTGGGACACACGTTTGTGATGGTGTATATTGTTGATATTTTGTTTGGTATTTTGTTAATCAGATGTAATTACTATTTATACATTTGTAACTAATTTGATTAATTTAGCTGTGCCCCATTGTGGGTGAGGCAATTTATTTTGAATGGTAAAACACCATTTGTTTCAAACTAAAGTAATTGTGGCTACTTAGTCCAGCCATTTTTGTGTTTTTTGTTGATGTTGGGTGGATGGGGGCAGAGTGGCATTTCATTATTTTAGGTGAATGTCAATGAACATTTCCTTCATATGGTCATGTATGAATGAGATCACAAATCTGTAGGCTTTTCAGGAAAATCTGTATCTCCAATTTACCACCTCAAGACCAGTAACGTGTTAATGAAAATATGTCAGTGTTGTGAATGAAACATTAATATTGCAGGGACAGTCATAAAGTGTTCATTATAATCATCTGCTGGACTGTCCCTTGACCCTCTATTCCAGCATTGCCATGGCATGTGTGAAAATGTGCCAGAGGGACATATTTACTAATGTACAGTAGCTACATGAGAGAAAATCACTGGCAGTGCCTGAAACATTATCCCAGTAATGTGTAGGAACTACTGTGTGTGAAAGGAATGTGTACGTTTAAACAACCTTGACCAAAAATCGTCATATTTTTATAGTTTGTACACCAGGCCCTTAATGGCCAGAGGCCCCTGGGCCCAGGGCCCAAGTCCATAATCCAGCCCTGGTCTTCATAAGATTGAAGTCTAGGGGTTCTTGTAACTCAATAATGCAGCAATTGTAATATTATTACCATTTTGGAAAAAGTATTTCATTACTCTAATAGTTACTGAAAAAAGTAATATAACAGTAACTAGTAACTAGTTACTGTCGAACACTGTAATCAGCATGCTGCCTGTAGGCCATATCAACGTGTAATGTCATCACACCTCCTTTCTTTGTATCTTCCATCCATTCGACAGAAAAACGAAACGTAAGTCCATTGAATAAATACTTCCTGGAGCCTAGACATTACTTCCACCCAATGGCAGCAGAGGCACACTGAGATGGATTGGGTAGTAGGGAGGGGGTGTGGGCCTACGTGCAGTTCCTTTAACTAAGTTCGGCAAACGGTTTTTTCAGTGATTGCTTCCAGACTGTCTCAAAAGACGTTGCGGCACGAGTACGCCTCCTGGTTTGGTTTGCACTGTGCTCTTGCGCGGCGCCAGTGGGGAAGCCTGAAACAATGGGGTTGAGCTATTGACTGGCGACGTCGGCCCCATCCCCCCTGACCAGAGCACACATCGCTCCCATCATCATTATCAGCCATCCATCCTTCTGCCCCGCAGCGACGCTGCCTCGCTGGCAGCCACATTAACATACTGCCTACTGTCTGTCTAGAGAGCACAATTAGGCTATAGAGGAATTCTTCACTCCCCCAACAGACCCTTGTCCGAGTCTGCGCCTGTGGTCTACAAAGGTCTCCGGAGCGACAGATGTTATCAGCCCCCTGTGTTGTGGATTGAAAGGCGAGATGGAAGGATATATATCGAATTATTTCAGCCCGTTTAGTGTTATATTGAGTTATATCTTGAGCTTCTAATGCAACAAACATTTGATCACTTCGTGTGTCCCACGCAGTTTTATACATACGTTCATTGGTATGCCTACCTTTTAAAATTTGTTTCTAATGAATCTATACCCTACGCTTGATTAATAAATTACACAACAAATGAATGAATATCATATCTTACTACCAGCGTGGTTGCTGTTGCGTAATGTGTCCAGAAGGCGGTAGCAGTGCGTTCTCATTTTTCAGGCATGATCGTAAACAGCCAAATAGATATATTGACCATCACTTCAACAACAAACAGTGACAAAGTGGTTTAATGCGAGAACTGTTAATTAGACTTGATTATACTACTTTATACAGATAATACATGTACATATCAAATGGCACTGCAGAACGCCAACACTGTATTTTTACCTAGTCAACATTGGGACTGTTCGAGACTCTATTTGGTCATTTTAGTAGGCAATCTAGAGTAGTCTACATATGTCCAAGCTCCTTGGGAGGAGGGGTAATAATGCGTAATCATGTTTCTCAATGTATTAGCTGTCCTAAACTTTAATGTTTCAACTTTTTTGGGGTTGGGGATTGGGGAATAAAATGTGACTTTTCCTGCTCTCAAACGTTTTGCATGTCTGCTGTGGGCTACTTGATCTCTTGTTTGCGCAACACAATCACATTTTTTAAGCGACAGGGTGTCTAGACACCCACGTGACCGGGCGCGCCAATGCGCACTGGAGACAGACCGGAGCAGAGGGAGTAGAGAGAGAGACAGCCACAACCAGCGACAGTAGCAAGGGCACTCTAACCGTTCACATGCAGAGCATTTTACCCCAAAGATCGCATCCATTGATTGTCGCAACGTAGTTATTTTTCTTCTTCTCGGACACGGAAACTTTACGCGAAATACGGGGTTGGATTATGTAATCGAGAAATTGCTTCTAAAATAGGTTACACGGCTAGTAGCGCGGACATAACCGGAGGGCTGTCGGTGTTTGCCTTGCTTCAATCAGAAACCCAACTCAACTCGGGTTAGGCATTCTGGCACCACAGTGGATCACTTCTGGATTTGCTCGCTGGAACCGTTCTAATCGAGGCTTTTATGTGTTCCGGCATCTCCCGAAGACCATCTCCTGCACATCGATTTCATATTTAAATAGGGGATACACACCACAAGCCTTATTGGAGCCATTCTCCGCGGTCGGATAAAGGATTTTGTGGATTATGCTCTTGAAGATTCGGGCGAGCGTTGGTTTTCACGGAATAGTACTTTCTAGCAGTTAAACCAACTAGCCCCGTTATCTAATGTCCTGCATAGTAAACAGATACATAGACATGTTGCCATTATTATGTTCGAAGCCGTAGTGGAAACGTGAAATGTGTAACAAGGGAGATAGTGGAACCCCTGCACAGCATTGGCCCGCACACCAACATCATTTTAAGGCTGCTATGTTGTAGTGTAGCGAACATTACATGTTTATCAGCTGCTAAACATTATTCCAGTCTTAAATTCCTCTCTAGGTGATGGTTATTCGTCCCCTAAAGAAGAGGTGGCTGTCATATGAACCTTGACTGCTTTTTTAGGATCTAGGTAGGCTATTAGGAGAAGGCGGTGGAGACTGGCGTATGATCCAGATTGCATCTGTTTGCCGAGCTCCCAGTTTTTTACGCCGAATTATCTCAGGTTGCTTGTCATTGCCTGGACTCGGATCCCGGAATCTTCATGATTTGCGGACACCATGCTCGATTTTTAGCCGGGAAACCATCTTTTCGTCCCGCATGTTTAGGACCAAACGATCGGGGCTCGTCCGGCGACTCTGGAGGAGCCGTGCGCCCAGCGAGGGCGACGGGGAGGCGGATAGAGGAACGCATGGCACCGGGGGCTGCTGCATGGGCAAAACGACAAAGGTCGCCAAGTCCAACGCCGGGTCGGAGGCTGAATTAAAGTCATTGACCTACTCGATACTGAAAAGGATCAAAGAAAAACAATTAGAGGTGCTCTTGCAAGCGGTGGAGTCTAAAGGGGGTGCCCGCAGCCCCTGCTTGCTGCTGCCCAGCAAACTGGACGCCAAAGTGGGTCAACAGTCTTACTCCCTTCCCTTGCTGCTCTACAAAGTGTTCAGGTGGCCAGACCTCAGGCATTCCTCGGAGTTAAAGAGGCTATCTTGCTGTGAATCCTATGGGAAGATCAACCCAGAACTCGTTTGCTGCAATCCGCACCACATGAGCAGGCTTTGTGAACTCGGTGAGTTTAGTGTCATGGCAAAAATGAATAAAGACAATAATAATATATATACATGCATTTCATCCATAAAATGCAGGCATTGCAGTGATAAAGTCACATTGTTTTATCTTCGTCAAAAGAAGTACGTTACAATTAACCTAATTGAAATGACATCATCTCACTTGGCACAGTGAGTTTCCATCAGGTCAAACGTGCTTGATGTGACACCTCTACAAGTCAAATGCACTGTCTCTGTTCTAACGGAACACACAAAACGTTTCGCCTATGCGAAACATCTTTAGTGTTGACATTGACGCATAACTAATAATGGCATAAATGAAAGCAACCGAACTTAGAATACCTATTTTAATGGCCTTTGCCGGAACATTGACTGTATAGACCTAATGTCAGCACTGCAGTATTCCCACGTTATAATAACCATCTAATAGCATATTATTTTAACAGTTCTTTTCCAAAGTTCAACTGCTACAGATAGCCTTTGCAGTCTTTCCATGTTGAAGTTTCCAGGCTGCATGTGTGTGTGCTTCTTGTCCAGAGCCAAAAGAGGCCCGTATCTCAGTCTGCCCCAGACGCTGATAGTGGCTCGCCTGGCGCCAGGCACCCCTACCCCCCCCCCTCCCGTTTATCTGACTGCCAAATGAAAGGCAATAGCCGCCCGCTACCTCTCTACAGAAACACTCTCCTCAAAGAATGCCAACTGTTATCGTACATTTCTATCATATGTATTTCTTTCGTCTCATACTTTCTTCTGTCCTGTCTCGTTTTTCTCTCTCCATGCAGAATCCCCCCCTCCCCCATATTCGCGCTATCCCATGGACTTCGTTAAACCACCAGGTTAGTTGACTGTTTAGTTTGTCTTGTTGGAAGTATTTGCATGCAGTTTGTTTACATGCACACTGCACTGCCATTCATGTATTTGACATTACAACTCATTAATTAGTGATTGCATGTCATTGTTTATGTTTACAAACCTCACATATAGGCCTATAGTTAGTTTCACTCATATAAATCTACAGTGTTTGGGTGGCCTACTTAACTTACTATACCATATAGCCTGAACCCGTACTTCACTGGTTCAGAGATACATCATTTCTGTGTGTGTGTGTGTGTGTGTGTGTGTGTGTGTGTGTGTGTGTGTGTGTGTGTGTGTGTGTGTGTGCATGAAAATGGCTCCATGTTAAGTTGTGATTTATGATAGCAGTGGCATGCCTGACTGGCTGGACAGTTACAGCATGGCTGGCAGCCAACACAGCAAGCAGCACCCAGTGTAGATGCCTGCTAGCTGTAGACTGACTGGCAGTGGCCATAAGCATGGTGTGTGTCTGTGTGTGTGTGTGTGTGTGTTTTCTTTTGTCCACCTATTGTGGGTCGTCATCACCACACACCGCAATCACTATAGCCAGACTGTTGTATCTCTGGAGCCAACCAGCTTTTATCAAGGCAGCCATCTACAGATTAAGGCCATGGCCTCAGGGAGTGTCAGCACCACAACCTTTGTTTGTGTTGTTTTTAACAGCATGCGTGTGTTTGCATTCACACACGTGTGTGTGTGTGTGTGTGTGTCTGTGTGCGCGAGTGTGTGTGTGTGTGTGTGTGTGTGTGATAGACAGAATTAATAATTTGGCTCCAATAATCTTTCACACACAAGCAATCATGGATCAGAAATGTATCATAATTACATTTATTTTCGTTTTAATCACTCACTGGATTCCTAAATTAATTTACTCATCCCTAAAATGTCTACGTTGCCGCGTACACAAACACACACTCTATGTGTTATGTGGTAATGTCTGTTGAAAAACAGGGCTTCCTGACTATCTGATTGGCCTGTAGAATTGTTAGACTCTATTAATGGTTGCTTTGGTGACATGTAGATCACCGCGGATGTAATGTTGCTGCCGGGAAGACCTGAGATTTCAGCTATTTCAACACAGATTTTTAAAATGTATTTAACTTTCATTTTCCTCCACTGGTCCCAATTCCTTCCATTTGTGACCAGAGCAGGAAAATAGCTCCCAGTTGAGACAATGGCCAGTCAGTGTGTGTGTGTGAGCCCCGCTCGTCAGGAGAAAGTGGCTTTCAATGAGTGGAAACAATAGGAAGTCATTGCAACTGCAGCTGTGGTTCTTCAAAGCTCCCTCTCTCTCTATCTATCTCTCTCTCTCTCTCTCTCTCTCTCTCTCTCTCTTTCTCCCCCTTTCTCTATTTTGTTATTGCTCTCTCTCTCTCTCACTCTCTCTCTTTCTCTCTCTTTCTCCCCCTTTCTTTATTTTGTTATCTCTCTCTCTCTCTCTCTCTCTCTCTCTCTCTCTCTCTCTCTCTCTCTCTCTCTCTCTCTCACACACACACACA
>JAODOY010000004.1:1257632-1268466 GCA_025399855.1 Forbesichthys papilliferus | reverse complement strand
AGAGAGAGAGAGAGAGAGAGAGAGAGAGAGAGAGAGAGAGAGAGAGAGAGAGAGAGAGAGAGCGAGAGAGAGCGAGACGACACTTACTCAGACCAGCCAGTGTGTCGGCTGTCTGTTAGCACACTGAGTGAGAGCTATCCATAAATGACCCAAGGACACAGTCAGAAAAGCTTCGCCGTCTTAGATGGTGCCTAAAGAAATAAAGATACTTCTATTTAAACTCAGGGACAATTCATCTATTTTTTTTTCTTACCATTGTTGAATGCATTTTATGCCATTCATATAAAGCCATCATGCATTTATTTTCAATATATTCATAAAACAAAACATTCGAATGGCATTATTTTGATATTTTATAAACATGTATTGATAATTAAAAAACTATATATACAGTCATTACCTGTGTCAATATGTTGCACCACAACCCACTCTTTTATAGAATGTAGATCAAACCAGCTCATACAGGTGCTACATACAGCACGTTGCTATGACAACGTGGAAGCATTTAGACAAGCCAATCAGTTATCTCACGGCGTGTGTTTTTTTCCTGGATGTCCGTCTGGCCTGCTACTGTTTAGTGGGTAACCCTGTTTATATATACTAGATGCCAGTGTGAGCTGGCCTCAGCCATGTACCATGTACAAAACAGTGTAAACCACCAGGGCTTGGACTGTGGTCCGCAAACGCTTTGGTCCATGTATTCCCTAGGGGGATGTGGGTATAAAGTCTAATGTACAGTCTTATGCATTATTGTTGTTTGAAAAAGGTTCTGCCTACAGTATGCCTACTTTCACATCATACGTATCAGTTATATTTAGCTGAAACCACAACGCTTACAATGGCAATATGAACCAAAAGCTAACATTTACTGAACAGAATAAAATGAAATGAGCCTTACTTTGGTTAAAAGGTAGCCGCTACTCTCCTGGGTTGCGCTACAGTGACGGCAGAGTCCCCAAATGTCTGCCCCTGTTTATATTTTGAAACAAAACCCTCCACAAAAGCTGCATGTGCCAGCAGAAGTAGGGGTAGAGAATGGGCTGGGCCCCGGAGCTCTGCAGGGAGTTGTGAGGATTGCACGGCCACTGAGCACAACAGCAGGAGGGGCCTGCCTTCTCAGTTTCAAACCAAAACAATGTAATGCAGGGTTCAAGCACATACATTTTATTGACGGCAACAATACGTAACTACTGTATGTGCGTGTAGTGTGCTTTTTGTTTTAATTCATGTATGTACGCCACCTACACAGTATAAAATGAAGTAATATATCTTTCTAGAGATCAAATTAGCCCACTACAGAAGACCCCAGGTTGAGGTCACAGAGTGATGACATGCAGGAAACCTTTGGTGGCCCAACGGCTTTCTCTGAATGTGCTGTGTCATAGTAAAACATCAGGCCAGGTCTGTTAGAGCACAGGAAGCTAACTGTCTCTCACCTCCTCCTTTGCCTGTGTTTTTGTCTTTCAGAGCATCAACTCTCTCTTTCTCTCTCTCTCTCTCACACACACACACACACACACACACACACACACACACACACGCACACACACACACACACACACACACACACAGTTGAGGTTTATTAGGCCTACTTATCTTTGTGTCATTATTTATTACATGTAAAAGGTGCCTTCTATTCATAAAGATTAAAAGTTAAAAGTTTAGTCAAGTGTTTTTGTTGCAGTTAAGTGCTAAAATATATATTTTAGCAACAAAGAACAACAGTTCTTTATTGTTAGTGAAGGTACTGTATTGCTTTAGGTCTCGTGTCTCTATACTGTTATTTTGCATTAACATCCTCAGCACAGTTTAGAGGTGTATTCACCAACTGCTTTCTGACTCAAAACAGGAATCAGTTTGAAACCGTCCAAATTTAGCGTTCATGGTAATTTTCTCTAATTATTGCTTTTTGTCCTGACTTCATATGTAAGTACAATGAACCTACAAAATTATATCAAATAATGAGACACTTATTTACATTTACAGGGACAAAACTCACTTTGTTTAACTAGTAAACAGAGCTTGGTATAGATTTAATGAGATAGTACAATAGTATTTTTCATGCATAACATCACACATGTGGATATAGTGCATTGCATTACAGACTTGTTTAGCATGTCCAATCGCCTTAGAGGGCATTTATAGAGAGCATAACAAGTGCACAAGCTTTCAAACTTCTCTTCCTTTTTACCGTCTCTCCGTTTCTCCAAATAAGCTCTTCCAGTGCCTTAGCCCCACTCCCTTTATGCCCAAATCCACTGTAACACAACTAAAAATTCATTTTGTCTGACCTAAATCAGAGGGTGTCTACGCCATGGGCTTATTACACAGTGCGCTTAAACGTGTGTTGTGGAGGAGGATGGGTATTATTATCTTCCAGCTACCCACCCCGCTATAAAACCTAGCGACATCTCCACAGCGCAGTACTGCCCTCCCTTTCCTCTCTCTCTCTCTCTCTCTCTCTCTCTCTCACTCGCTCTCTCGCTCTACACAAGGTACACACAACAGTCCCTGAGTTTAAACTCCATGCCAGTCACGCTGCAACACAAGAATTACGCTCTCCTTTGCCCCGCTGGTTCTCCTGCTATTCTCTCAATTGGATATTCCTTCCTGGGTGTTTTTCTTTTTTCTCCCTCTGTTTTTTTGTGAATGGGCATTCAGAGCCAGTGTGAGATGCTTGTGAATGGACTGGCTGAGAGACTGACTGACTGAGAGACTGACTGACTGACTGACAGGCTCAAAAGCAGCTGTGGGTCACTTACAGAGGCGATGCCGAGAGGTCAACTGGGGAGCAACGGTGCTTCTTAGCAGGCTGGATATACACTCAGAGGGGGAAACCTAAAGGTATGGTGGTGGGTGATGACTGGCTCTGGAATGTAGTGGAACGTATCAAGACATGTGAAGATGTGCATTGATGCCAGAGTTCGGTAGCGTGCTTACGCTTGTGCGTTTGCGTGTGTACTTGTCAAAAAACATTTAACACATTTTTTACAGTGTGGATCTGTGTGTGTGTGCGCGCGTGTGTGTGTGTGTGTGTGTGTGTGTGTGTGTGTGCGCGCACGTTCTCGCTTCAGCATTATGTGGCAATGTGTACATGAGCATTATATCAGCATTTATAAGATCGTTCCTGCCAATGAAAAGTCAATAGCAGTACAATGATTAAGCCTACTAGTTGTTTAACTGCTAACCCATTTAGGATGTTTAGCTGTTTAAATACAATACAAAGAAATGTCTTTAATTATTAGAAAATTCAGTAAATAGCATCATAACAGCAGTGTGTATTAGAATGAGTATATTTGTTTTGCGATGCAAATCGTTATTCGTCCGTGGCAATAGGCTGGCAGTACTTTAAGTTATAGGGAAACATTGATAGCAAAAGAAAAACATGTTATGGATTTGAGGGTGAGCTTTAAATTACTGTTTACGCCATGCTTGTTGTCAATGAGCTTATAGACGTGTTGCCTAATGTAGCTACAAAATGTCACATCCTGAGATATCATTAGTAATGTTCACAAGTACTGTTTTTTTTATATTTTTACAGTAAAACTTTACCATTTTGCTGCTCTAGTTTTTATAAGATTTTAGCTTGCGTTATTATTTAAATATATAAATGTTGTATAACATTTTATGAAAACAATTAGCCTACAGTTTACAGATTTCATGATAATTTAATAAATTATTATTAGTAATATCTATTATATAAATAATGTAGCCTATTTTAATATTATATAGGTCTATTTTAATAAGTAATAATACTATTGTCTATTTATATTGAAATAATGTAATTGACAAAATGTTACAACAATCTTAAGGATTGAGTCCAGATAAGATCATAAAATCATAAGTATTATTATTGAAAAAAATTGTTAGTACGTAAGTTGCTGGTGGTTGTTTCTGGTTGTGATCCCATGCATTAGTGACATTATTTTAAAATATATCAGAGAATCGGTACAAATCCAACAAATCAGATTTTTTTTTATTAAAGTAATTTATTAATACACGTATTTAGATTGTATTAAATAAAAATGTATTTACTTTTTTAAATAACAACATACAAGGCCTTAATTCACTGTTCATTAGGAAATCTGGTTTGTTCATTTATTTATTTATTAATTTTTGTATGGTGTACATTTCTACAGCTTTAGCCTGGAGATAATTCATTATATTGTGTGTGGAATGACTGTAGCTTAGCTTCACCATATAACACAGGACTTGCGCTGGGTGAATACTAACATAATAGCAATATGATCCCCTCGCAAGCAAATAGTGGTGTAACTGAACATTGTCTAATTTATTTAAATATCACATCATATCATTATACTGCAGGCTGTGTACTTGTGTGCTTGTCTACCGCTGCCTACTACAGCTCTAATTGACACCAATTAAGTAAAGATTTTATCCAGGCACATACAATGACCTATTGGCTCCAGACAGTTATACTGTATTTGTGGACACTTGTTTCTATTATTGGTCAAACAAGTGTTTTCTGGAGAGACAGGTGGACTGTGGTTAACTAGTGGTAATTGACTATAGCTTATAAGCCAAATGAATGTCTGCTCCTAATAAGCAGGTGAATAGTTGCTGTCAACTGCTGTAAATTAATGTCCATCCGTGACAGTTGTTTAGCAGGTCATTTGCTATGGGCAGTGTGTGTGACAGCGGTAAACTCGGGCTGCCGGTGATTTGGCTCACGGGTCAGGCGAACGCACCGTCCTGACAGGGATAAACTGGGCTTTAGCTGTTGGTGGGATGCGTGTGCGCTCCAAATGAGTGTCTGCCCGTGACAAGGGCTGAGATGGACATTAGCTGTGGATTTGTGGCCCGGCCAGTCAGGGTTGGGGACATGTCAGCCGTTACACTCAGGCCATAATGATGACACGGGCAGGAGGAGCACAGCGCATGGCACAGGCGAAGGTCAGAGAGGAGGAGATGGAGTCTCGGTGGCAGGAGGACACTCTGGAGGAGTGTGACACATGATGCTGCGTGGGTGTGTGGATGACTAAGTGACACATGACATGGCCAGAGACACAGACAGACAGACCGACAGACAGAGACACAGACAGACGGTCCATTAGTGGACTTTGATGTTGGCGAGTGGCTTCGACTCTAAACAACTCTAAACATGTGACACTATTATTACGCTGGACAAAGTTTATAGTAAGAGAAAATGTGCTCTTTTTTGTTGTGTCTTTATATTGTCAAATAAGCACGACGTCTGTGTTTCATATTCATATCAATTAAAACGCCGTGATTGAGTCTCCACTCTGCACTGTAAACAAGACACACTCACAGTATCATCACTAAATGAAACGTGTTACCTGAACCAACAGAATGACTTGACAGCCAGTCTGCTTATACGGTACGAGAAGGGTTAAGGCAGTTTGGCTGATAATATGATGCTCCAGGACCTCGCTGGTGGGAAAGCTGTGCTCTGACCCCCCCTTCTTCCCCATCCTCCATGTGGCACATCCTCCTTAGATCCTCTCCACATTGTAATTAGGGACCGGACCACTACGAGTTGGAGGGAGGGGATAGGAGGACGAGAGAGAGAGAGAGAGAGAGAGAGAGAGAGAGAGAGAGAGAGAGGGAGAGAGAGGGGAGTGGCACTCACCAACCAGCTTTAACTGCAACACATGGGTGTGTGGGTGGGAAGGGGAGAGAGAGAGAGAGTGAGTGTAAAGAGTGACAGCGGTTTATGGCCAAGCCCTCCCAGAAATTTTTTTCTCTCTCCGTTTCTCCCTTTCTTATCCACTTACTGTTGTTCCAAGCTCCGCACTATTGTTTGTCTTGGCAGGCTGTCCCAGGGAGGGGCTCCTGTGCCGGTGTTTGTGCAACCTGTTGGGGAACTTTTAGGGCCATTTGATATCTCCCTCACTCTCACACTGGAGATATTCTCACCTCGTAACACACACGGGGTAGGGCTAATAGAGATAGAGTAGGACCCTAAATACAGTACAGTACGTTCAAAAGACGACCATTCTGGTATTTTGAAAATGTTTGCTTTTGTTATATGATGTGTTCTTTTCAGTTGAAACACTTCGTACGGCTACATTCTCCCACTGCCAGGCTGCAGGAGTATTACCATAAGTTGCACACATTCCTGCCGATAAAGGAACAGATTGAGTGGGAAGCGAAAACAAATCCGATATCGATGGACAAACTGTCTAATATGAGCGGTTGCGTCATGCAACTGTGTGTCTATATATGAGACACAGACACCGCCTCTATAGGCTTTTTAATCATGTCTACACTGACTGTACCATTGGTAGCAACTGTTCCCTAGCAACAACAGTTAAGAATAAACTACGTGTAAGGTCACCTCCAACTTGAATATTAGGCCTATAATGTACCAGATGAACTAAGGGCTTTTGTGAAGCGGTGGAAGCGTTCGCCACCGTGTGCTGCAGGGGAAATGAGAGATTGGGACATGTGTGTGTGTGTGTGTGTGTGTTCACCCACCCCGCTCTGTTGAGAACGAGTCAACAATGCAGCCGCGGTGAGCCGGGCAGCTTCAAAGTATTTATCCACGCATGCCTCTAGTGACCACGTAGTGTGGACGTCCACGTTTAAACTCTATTTATAGATGGCGAATGAACGAAGGCAGTTTTTACTATTCAGTGTAAACACTATTGGGGAAGTGAACGGTATGAAATATGGACAGCCATGGAACAGACATTTTCGAGGGGGGGGAACGCAACGGTTCCCCTTTAAACTAGAGGTCCTGTGATTTGTTTTGATGTAGCCGTATCAGTTATCTGAAGCCTACAGGTTGTGGTTGCGAGGATGTATTGTGAAAACGTTCACACTGCACCCTAAGCATTTTGACAGGATACTAAATCTAGAGTGCAATCTGACCTGTTTTCACTCCATCCTCAGTTCAAACCACAATAATCATATATGACTATAGCGCTCTGTATCTGATGGAGAGGAAGAGCGCACACCGACAAATCCTTCGCCGTCACAGGAAGGAGCGCCCATCAGCAAATAAGTTGAAACAATCTCTTTTCGGTGGCATCTAGTGTTCGCACCTCTACCACGGTGAACATCTTATCACACGAGAGAAATCTATAGCGCGCTACAGGCATGTGTACTGTAACTGAATATAGTGGAGCTATATTTATCACCTGTTGCCTGCGCTGAAAACATATGGTCACGTTACAATGAGGCTCTAAGATTCCTGTAATAACAGGGTCTGACTTAATTAAAGGTGTCATCCAGCATTCTCAACAATTGTGATAATTTGAAACAAAAAACTTTTCTAAATCTTAAAGATGAATAATGAAGTTAGTTAATTAGACAGCTTTTATGGAACTCAGGGCAAATGATACTTAATATACATACATAGTATTTGTGGGGACCGAAGTTAGCGCGTGTGTCTTTGTGTAACCATACACTTGATGTGCTCCTCGTCTAGACATCCAGGAGGAGAATGGCCCACCACAGAGAAGACGACCTGATCGGGATCCCCTTCCCCAATCACAGCAGTGACGTCCTGTGCAGTCTGAACGAGCAGCGGCGGGACGGCCTGCTGTGCGACGTGGTGCTGATTGTGCGCGACCAGGAGTACCGCACTCACCGCTCCGTGCTGGCGGCGTGCAGCCAGTACTTTAAGAAGCTCTTCACGGTGGGCGGGGCAGGCGGTGGCAGCGGCGGCGTGGACGACCACCACCGCCGCCACCACCAGACGGCGTCCGTGTACGAAATCGACTTTGTGGCACCTGAGTCCCTGACGGCCATCTTGGAGTTCGCCTACACGTCCACGCTGACGGTGACCGCGTCCAACGTCAAGGAGATCCTGCGTGCGGCACAGATGCTGGAGATCCCGTGCGTCATCAGCGTCTGCGCAGACATCATGGACACCGGCGGCGGGAGGGAGGAGTGCGTGGAGGGGGACGGCCGGGAGGAGGAGGAGGAGGAGGAGGAGGAAGATGACGGGGAAGATGAAGGGGAGGAGGAGGCTTCCAGGGACGACCGTCGGGGGGAGGACGTGGACGATGAGGAGGAGGAGGAAGACGAGGACGAGGAGGACAACGCCAGCGAGCGCTCCACGCGGTCCTCTGAGAGCAGGGGAGAGCAGACGCCCACGCAGAGGGAAGCCTCACCTCCGCCCAGCACCTCCCAGTACGACCAGTATGACCGCCACCGACAGCCCTCCCATCCCTCCCATTCCCAGTCCCCAGACACCATCAGAGCAAAACAGGTAGATTTGAGTTGGTTTTAAAGGGACGTCCCGTCAATTTGTGTGAGGGATTCCCCTTGTGGTTGAAACTGGCATTACAAAATAAAAAACATCTTCTTGCTTGTGAGTGCTGATTGGCGGGTGGAGTCTACTCTCCCGGTAGAGCCACTGCACTTAACTAAACATAAGTGGACGCAGCTTTATTAAGCAACACAAACATCAAATACAGTATAATACACAATGTCCCTTTACTACGTGCATTTACTGCAATCTTTTAATGCTTTGCATGTTTTAAATTCAGAAGTAATTAGAACAAACATGTGTCTAAAGATACTGTCTGTGTATGTGTGTGTGTGTGTGTGTGTGTGTGTGTGTGCGCGTTTGTGTTGTAGGAGAGTATTGAAAGTCGGGCCCTGAAGGACTTCTCCATCGAGTCTCTCCTCCAGGAGGGTTTCTACCCCAGAATGTCAACACTGGACAAGAGGATGAATTACTCGCCTCTCTTCCCGGGCTTTTACCCCTCCATGTGGGCAGAGTTCCCCAGCTTTCCTCACCAACTCCTGGAGCCAAGCCACCACCAGCGCCCTCAATCTGGAGGTCCGTCCCACAGCTACCGCCCTACTGCTGCCACTGCTGCTGGACCTCTGGAGCGAGAGGCCGTCCGACCTCTGGACCTGGCTGTGAAGAGAGAGGTCATTAAGGAGGAGGTGAAGGAGGAAGTTCCGTCCAGCCTGCTTCACAGTGACATCCTCAAAGAGTTTGTCGGCTCCGGTCTGGGCAGCGCCATGAACACGGCATCGGCCTCGTTCGAGGGTCACCCGCTGGGTCAGATCAAGGACGAGGCTGACTTCCGGGCATACCTGAGCTTCCTGACCTCCACATCACACCTGGGGGCCCTGTTTCCCCCCTGGCAGCTGGAGGAGGAGAGGAAGATGAAGCCCAAGGCGTCACAGCAGTGTCCCATTTGCAACAAGGTCATCCAGGGAGCGGGGAAACTCCCCCGACACATGAGGACCCACACGGGAGAGAAACCCTACATGTGCACCATCTGTGAAGTGCGATTCACCAGGTATGCCGAGCCTCCGTTCCTATCACCTCTCACTGCCAGTTTTACTTCCAGGAAGCAATGAAAATGTTTAGATTTTTAGTTTCCAGTGCATTTTGAGCAAAGTCCTCATTGCGTAAAAAGGAAGTGTATTCTGCCTTAAATATATATACTCTAAAACCCCTTCATTCGTTTTCTTTGTTGAAGCTATTTACCTACAACGTATTTAGCATCTGGTCAAACTGCAATAACGTCAGACTTATGAGCTCGACAAATAATTGTAAACATTTGAATTAAACAGTGTAATTAATGATGATGGTATGGCTTGTTCGCACAGTCATACCCTGCTCAAGCATGTTCATATCATTCTATCTGTCCCACTATGGGTTTCATCGTTCATCGAAATCTAAGTCTTTACTTGCTTCATCAACACAGGTCAAGGCAATTTTAATCTTATCAAAAAGTCAGTTGTGGATTTTGTGCCTTATAAACCTTCTTGTACAGTACCGCTATTTTATTGTAAGTAAGTAATCGCATCGATTCATTGAAGAAATAATCTACGAATTGATCATGAAAATAATCATTAGTTACAGCGTTACTGAGGATATTGCGTTTGCAATTAATTTCCTTTTAAAAAATGGCTGGATTTTATTAGTTTGAAACTGACAAGATCTTGGCAATTGCCTCTTGAACCGCACGCAGTGTGTTACATTGATTGTGCTACCCAAAACAACAAAATGTGAATGTCAAGAACAGGACAAGACTAACTTGTTTTGTCCAATCCCCAGACAAGACAAACTGAAGATCCACATGCGAAAGCACACAGGCGAACGTCCCTACATCTGCCTCCACTGCAACTCCAAATTTGTCCACAACTACGACCTCAAAAACCACCTGCGCATCCACACGGGGGTCCGCCCGTACCAGTGTGAGCACTGCTACAAGAGCTTCACGCGCTCCGACCACCTGCATCGCCACATCAAGAGGCAGAGCTGCCGCGTGTCGCGCCCCCGGCGAGGACGTAAGCCGGCCTCGTGGCGATCCGCCCCGGCCGCCGGCTTCCCCCTCTGCCCTCCCATGGCCTCCGCCAACCGCTTTGACGAGAACAGGCTGAACGCCGCCACCTTCCCTGGGGTCAAGCTTCATGGCCTGGGGGACGTGCTCAGCCTTGGCAACCGGGGCCTGGGTTACAAGGGCGTGGATGGTGTGGGCAGGGAAAACAGGGATGAACGCCATGCAGAGGACAAACGTGTGAAAGAGGAGGAGAGGGCCGGGGTTGGGCGGCAGAGAGGGGTGTTTGCCTTTGCCCTGGCTGGGGAAGAAATGCTCGCTCACTCTCAATTTTATGCTG
Organism: Forbesichthys papilliferus; assembly: GCA_025399855.1. NCBI lineage: Eukaryota > Metazoa > Chordata > Actinopteri > Percopsiformes > Amblyopsidae > Forbesichthys > Forbesichthys papilliferus. The sequence goes on along the minus strand of JAODOY010000004.1, from coordinate 1,257,891 downwards.
CAAACTCTGACCCCTGGACCGTGAGAATGGAACATGCCCCATCCCTCTCTGAGCCAGCCAACTGAACTGGTCTGTAGAGCACAAGAAAAGAAAAAGACAATAAGATAAAGACTCTACTTTGAACTAAGTTCTCTCTGACTGTTTCTAGATTAATAAAGCACATGGAACACATGAAGTGAATTCACTTTTTGAAGCCTGGGGGAGGGGGGGGGGGGGGGGACCTTTTCAGAAAAAAAAATTACCAAAACATTAAAATAAA
>JAODOY010000004.1:1223685-1234408 GCA_025399855.1 Forbesichthys papilliferus | reverse complement strand
TATTGCCTCTACTGGTAGTGTGTTCTACTGTCTCTACTGGTAGTGTGTTCTATTGCCTCTACTGGTAGTGTGTTCTATTGCCTCTACTGGTAGTGTGTTCTACTGTCTCTACTTAAAGAAGCTACAGGGTGGAAGGTTTAACAAAACTGCAATGTGTGCAAGTTACTCACAATAAATATTGAAAATTAAATGTACCGCGTTGAGCCAGGTATTGTTACGTAGAGAATGGGTCAGGTGTGTTACTGAACACGCTGGCTTTCCTAAGTCCCCCCCACCAAAACGTCAAGCTGTGCCGTGACATTAGCTCCCTACCTTCTCAGACTTGGCCTCTGGTGCGTCTGTGGCCTTCTGCTTGTTGAGCAGCTGCCTCCTCCTCTCCTGCCTCATGGCCTTCTTCTGGAACTCCTCGTTGTGGTCGAGCAGGTGCCTGGCCAGGATGTGCAGGGCCAGGAACTTCAGCTCGCAGTGCGAGCACTGGTACAACTCCACGCCGGCTTCCCCAGAGCACGGCGCTGCCACCACAAAGTCCCTCTTCAGGTCGGTGCTGTGGTGGTCGTTGTAGTGCATGGACAGCAGCTCCATGTTGCTGAAGGACAACCGGAAGCACTTCTGACACTTGAACGGCAGCCACTCGTCCTCCTTGCTCGGCTCGGGCTGCTGCCGCACCTCCGCCGCCGCGTCCTTATCGCCCGCGGCGACGTGCTCCGCTTCTTTGGCGTAGATGACGGTGAAGTAGCGGCCGAGCTTGCTGGCATGCTGCTTCTTGGGGAAGACGCCCGGGTGGCGTTTGATGTAGTGCGACACGATGCTCTTCCGGCTGAAGGCCTGGAAGGAGCAGAGGGAGCACTTCCTGTTTTCCACGGCCTGGCGCAGGTCCTCCGACATCTCCGAGGAGCCGCCTTCTGAGGGCGGGGGCGCCGCCACCTTGGGGGGCTTGTCGGTCAGGGTCTTGGAGGCGGCCAGGCAGTGGGTGTAGTAGGCGTCGATGTCGTGCCGCTTCTGGTAGTGCGCCGCCAGGCCCTTGCGTATGGGGTTGGTGTAGGAGCACAGGGCACACTTGAAGACGTTGTTCTTCCCCTCGGGCTGAGCGCGCACGTTGTTGTGCTTGATGCGGTAGTGGCGGGCAATGCCCTTCCTCGTGGAGCAGAAGTACTTGCACAGCTGACACTTGAAGACGGCGTGCTTCTCGGTCTTGTTGATGGGAAACTGCGCCAGGGCGAGGTCGAAGTCGCTGACCTCCTGCACCTCCGGCGCACCGGCGCCCGCTGTGAATTCAGCCACCTGCTCTGCATCTCTGCTGGCAGAGAAATGGGCGGGAGAGAACATGTCGGTGGCTGGCTGGTTGTGATATTTCTCATAGTGGATCTTGAGCTTCTCCATGGTCCCGTGCGTGTACGGGCACATTTTGCATCGGTACGCCCCGTAGCCCTGCCGCTGAGTCTTGCTCTTGTCCTCGCTATCGTTGGCGTCGGCGATCTGTTCGATGTCGTCGGCGAAGTCCTCCGCGGTCACCTTCACCAGCGGGTGTCGTTTCTGATAGTGGGTCAAGACCCCGTGGATGCGGGAGTTCACATACGGGCAATGGCGACACTTGTACACGGAGCTGGGGTTGATGTCGGCCTCCTGGGCGAAGTCAGCGGCTTTCACCTTCATGCCCGGATGCTTCTTCCCGTAGTGCGTCAGGAGGCCGTGCAGGCTGTTGTACTCTGACAGGCACACGGTGCACTGGTACGGGTTGTTGGAGATGGAGAGCCGCGGGTGGGTAGAGTGGTGGTCGACTTCGTGCGGCGGCGTGGCGATGACCAAGGTCCCTTCGTCTTCCGACTGGCAGCCGAAGGACGCCTGGTCCTTGGCCGCCGCCTGGCGGGCCTTCTCGGGCGTCCTGCTCCCCTTGATGATGTCCAACAGGACGGACTCGTCGCCCCTGATGGCCCACGGGTGCACGGCCTGGTAGTGGCTGGTGATGTCCCAGATGGTGCAGGCCTCGAAGGCACAGTCCCGGCACCGGTAGTGCTTGGCGTCGGCGCCCTGCTGCGTGGTCTCCGGCCCCGCCCACAGCTTGCTGGCCATGTAGGTGTAGTCCACGTTGTGCTCGGGGTGCCGCCGCTGGTAGTGCAGCAGCAGCCCCTGGGGCTCGGCGTGCGAGTAGATGCACCACTCGCAGTGGTAGCCCGCCTCCAGCACGGCGTCCTGGTAGGCCCAGTGCAGGATGGTCATGGCCGTGGCCTTCACCGTCGGGTGCTCCTTCTTCAGGTGCTTCTTCAGGGCGTAGACGTACGGGGACGCGTACGAGCAGTGTCTGCACTTCAGCGAGCGCAGCGCGGAGGAGGAGGAGGAGCTTTCGGGAGCGCTGGCGGCGCTGGCTGGGGCGGCCGCCGCGGAGGACGAGCCGCCACCCGACTGCACCATCTGGGCGCGCTCGCGCTGGCTCCGCACCACCGCGGTGTGCCGCCGCACGAGGTCGGCGTTGGCTTTGGTGTCGCGGTGCTTCTTCTGGTAGTGGATGAGCACGCCCTTGACGGTGCGGTTGCCATAGTCGCAGTGCTGACAGAAGAACAGCATCTCGGGCTCCCCTTTGTCCCCGCCGCTGAATTTCGGTGTGGAGTTGCTCGGCCCGTCGTGTCCGTTGTTGTGAAACTGCTTCAGGAACTGTTTGGGGGCGGCGATCTGTAACTCGGCCATGAGCTTCATCAGTCCAGGGGTGGGGGCGCCGTGCTTGATGTATTTGGCTGTCACCTTCACTTCCGGATGTCTCTTCTGGTAGTGAACCAGCACGCCCACGACAGATCTGTTGCTGTACACACAGTGTTTGCAGTAGTAGATGTCCTCTGAACCAAACCCTGCCACCGTGGCAGCGACCGGTGACTTCGGCATCGCGGCTGGGCTCCCGCCGAAGGAAGAATTGGCCGCAGGTTTGGATTTATCCGCCGACACCACCTTCATGGTTTTCTGTATGCGGAAATAGGAGGCCTTTTGCTCGGGGTGCTTCTTCTGATAGTGCACCAGCACAGAGTGCATGTTGGGGCTGGAGAAGGAGCACACGTCACAGTCGTACACCACAACATTTCCGGCCACGGCGTCCTTCTGTGCCTCGCCCTCCATGCTGGCGTCAAGGGTCTTGGAGGTGGCTTTGGGCATGGGGCTGGATGAGGAGCGAGGACTGGAGGTGGTGGAGTTGAAGCCCTTGGGACCAGAGTTCAGGATCTCCCGCAGTGTCTGAGACTCGCCAGTGTTGTGGGACTGCTCCACCACGTAGCTGGAGAAGATCATGGCGTTGTTGATCTTCACCGTGGGATGCATTCTCTGGTAGTGTGGCATCAGGCTCCTGACGTTGGGGCTGGTGTAGGAACAGAAACGGCACATATACACCAGGTTGGGCTGGTTGAAGTTGAGAACGTTGCTGGCCTCGGGATGGTGGTCCATGTAGTGTTGGTGTAAGTCGTTGTAATTGGAGTATTCGATGTAGCACTCCAGGCAGCGGAAGACAGCGCTCTGATCCTCTGGGTCCAGGATGTACTTGAAGCTGAACTTGATGTAGGGGTGCATTCTCTGGTAATGGGTGCTGACACTACGGGCGGACTTGTTGTGGTAATCGCAGTGTTTACAGTAGAAACGCGCTGTGCCGGGTTCTTCCGCATACTCTGCGTTCTCCTGGAAAGTGTCCCTGCTGTCTTGATTGCCCTGGTCTTGGAGCTCATTCGGATCGGTGGAGATGTTCTCACTGTCATCGGAGAGAGTCAGCGAGATGGGAATGTTCCTGGGCTTTGACTTGGGATTGCTTTTCCTTTTTCCTACCCTACCTGTCTCGCGAGAGGCAGCAGACTCTTTGACACCCAGTTGTGGTGTGTTGTAAGTGAAGAGACGATTCTGGCTGTTATGGTTGCTGCCCTCCTTACCAGCGAGCAAGAGGCTTTCTCCACCTTCCTCATCTTCCATTTCCTCCAGATTTATGATCATGTCCTGTTGGCTTTGGCTAATTTTACTCTGAAGGTTGCTGGCAATTTCATCAATCCTAGTTCTCTTCTTTACTGAAGACAAATCCAAGGGCAAGTCATTGATGGACTTCCTGGCTCTCTTCCCAGTCACCAAAGGCTTTTTTGTCGTGAGACCTAGAATTGAAGTCTGGCTTTTCTGCAAGAGGATCGGCGAAGCGTCGCCCGCCATGTCCAGCTGCTCTGCCGAGGCCTCCAGGTCGTCGCAGTAGGAGTGTTTGTGCTGCTGGTGGACCCGCAGGCCCTTCAGCGTGGTGGTGGTGAAGCTGCACAGCGAGCAGCGGTGGGGGTTCTGCTGGCCTGTGGCCGCAGCGGCGGACCTCCTTCCGTTGACCTTGGAGCTCGCGGCCCCCCGTTCCCCATTGACAGAGTGGCGGGCCTCGTCCTGGGGGTCGGGGCTGTCGCTGGTGAGGTCCATGGTGTCCACGTCCGAGGAGGCGTGGCTCTGCTTGTGTGTGCCCAGTTTCAGAGGGCTGGTGCAAATGAACGGGCACTCGTCACATTTGTAGACAGTGGCCTTGCCAGAGAGGTGGATGTTCTCGATGTGTCGGGAGATGCTTCGCCTGTGCACGGTGAGGAAGGAGCAAAACGGGCACTGGAAGCGGTTCATGTACTTCCTGAAGGAGACGCCTTTGGTCTCCAGCACCTTGTTGTCCTCATCGTTTAGGAGCTGGTTAGCGTCAGCGGACAGCGTTCCCGTGTAGTTGGGGTCGTCAATGTCACCTAACTCTTCATCTGCGTCTTCCAGGCTGCTCCTGGAGTCATCTTCGTCTTCTTCCTCATCTTCTTCTTCTTCATGGACATCAGAAACGTCGGACGCAGTGAACCTCTTAGACATGATGGAGGAGCCCGTGCTGTTCGGCGTTATTGCTTTGAGCTGAGTAAGCTGAAAAGAGGGGTCTCCTGGAGCGTCCTGCTCACCTACAGGGGACTTGGGGGAGCTTCTGGGAGAGACGGGAGAGTCTGGTTTGGAAGCGCCGGCGCTCGCTCCACCGTCCAGCTCACCAGAAAGGCCAGAAATGATCTTCACCTTGTCGCTGTGCTCCTGCACCACGTGGTCGGTCCAGGCATCCTTCCGGTTGGTCTCGTATTCACACCATTCGCAGGCAAAGGTTCCTCTAGGATAACCGCCTGTTTCCTCGCCAGCCTCGGCACGTTGGGGAAGCTCTTCGGCGTCTTCTAATGGAGCTTTGTTATGGTACATTGCTTTGTGCTTTACCATCCTGGCTTTCCGTGGAGACTTGTATGTGCACAACTGGCAGGAATACACTTTTGAGTTGTCTTTGTGCACTATGACGGCGTAGCTGGGGAGATTTGACATCTGGGAGGACTCACTGGCATCAGAATCGTCTTCGTCCGCACTGTGGACTTTCTTCATGTGGTTCTTTAAGAAGGATTTGGACCTGAAGTACCGAACACAGAACTTGCACTGGTAAAACGGGAGGAGCGATTCGGTTGTCTGCTTTTCTGAAGTTTTTTTGGAGATGTTGGTGATGCTAGGGCCTACAAGAAAATTGAGCATACATGTTAAGAGTTCATTGGGAGTTCTTGGGTTACCAGTTGTTACTCGTATTAACCAACTGCTAAAATCGGCAGATATTGTTTGACTACAACTAAATACATTTGTGTATCAGAAACAAAATAATACCAGTTAACTCTACTAATTTACTAATGTTAACTTAAATATAGTTGCCTTACTCATTCCAGTTTTAGAAGGTGTGTTATCATGGTCACCCTTGCCGTTAGATTCTTCTTCTTCTTGATCTTCCTCATCTTCATCATCATCATCCTCCTCCTTCAGAGACCCTTCCTCTTCCTCCTCCTCCTCCTCTGCGTCCGCAGGCTGCAGGAAGGCGGTGTGGACCTCCTGGATGTGGCTCTTCAGCTCGTCGTAGGAGTCCGCGCGAAAGTCGCAGCCGTCGCACTGCAGCAGCTCCATGCTGAGGGAGGAGAGGCAGCTCCTCCAGGGGGGCCTGGGGGGCCTGGGCTCAGCCAGGGTGGGGAGGAAAAGCACAGTCAGGCTAACATCCCCCAGTGATTGAGACCGTGATACCTTCTGCAATGCTGAGAAAAGAACTGCTAACTTGATTGAACTTTAAATAGATGCACCATGGCCGTCTAGGACACTGGAAATATGTTCTTTACATTTACAGCATTTGGCAAACACTTTTATCTATTTAGTTAAAGCAATTTACATGTAGTACATTTGGGGTGTAGGGGGTTAGGCATCTTGCTTACACGAAGGTCAATACCAGGGTTCGAACCCACAACCTTCTGGCTAGATAATGGATGTTGTCATCATGTCTACTACCACGACAATGTATAATAACATCATCCAACAAAGTTCCCAGTGCCCTGAATAATAAAGTGCCTAATACTTAAGTGCCAAGTACATAAGAGCAGATGTTCTCACTACACGTGGTCAACGGACAATGAGGTTCAGGTCACAATTGGCCGTAATTCCCCTTTAGGGATCCTACTACGGTTATGCCTTGTTAAGATATGTATGATACCACGGGGACCTGTGAGCAGATAACGATGAGCTGACGTGAGGCCTTAACTAGTCCCCAGGATTTCTTAACAGCTCCAATTCTGAACTGATAGACTAAAAAACAGCTGTTCCAACATCTGAGTCTGGAACAACAACGTGTATGTAAACCAAAGTAAATTTAATAAAGTATTACAGAAAAAACGAAAACAATGTCCTACTTTGTGGAGCTTAAACTATTGTGATAACTTTGAATTAAAATGCTCATGATTGTCATTACATACTATACATTTTATGTTTTTCCTAACTGCATCTTTGAGGAGGGTACAAGAATATTTATTTGAATTATCCTCTGATTATATTTAAAGACCAAGGGTGATTCAGGGTTCAATCTGGAATATTTCATTAAATTAACTTTTAAAATTGTAGCTATAAACAGGAAATGTGCTGTCTTTTATAAAATTGTTCATGTAGTTTCATAAAACTACACATGAAAGCCAATAAAATAAAATAAACATTTCAACGAACTTCATTCATGTTAGTAAAAAGTGCTCCTTTAAATATGATTTAATAAACCAGAAGAAATAATGTGAGCTGTTGACACGGAAAATACAAATATAAATCCTACAGATTACTTTCATGATTCAATATACATTCAATTCCTCTCGATTGTTTTGTTGTCCCATAATTATATTAATAATATAAAAGGAAATTTGATAACAAAAGGACAGAAGAGTCCAGATAACAACACACACAAAGGGAATGCGGTCATTCTCTGCTCAAGACGCAATTATTTCACTCTTTAAATATTGTATACAGGCCCTTTAAAGAAATGAGATGTGATGCAAGGTTGCATCTACATCTACAGTATACTTGAATGTCAGTAAAGGAGCCATTAATCACCAACATTAACAGCTGACAGCAGTCACAAGCAGGACAAACACTGAACTCAAAGAACTGCAGATGTTTCCATTGGTCATGTGACCAAGAATACCCTTGCTTTGTGTTATTGCACTGAATCAGCCGAGCTACAATAGGGACTGTGGGGATTACGGGATGATTTGTCCCATGTTATTACGTAGGGAACAGCAACAGCTGGAGATATTAAAGGCGCTCCTGTCATGATCCATCAAGCTCTCTCTTCCATGACTGGATGGATCAACTCTGAGAGGAGGGCCTGGCGATCTAGGTGTCACTCACAGGTCACAGATGTGTGAACCTTGCTGCAGCATTTTAATCATCTGAATTAATCACCAAACACGGCTCCACACACTCCAGCCAGCAACAGTCCTGGACGCTAGGCACACCACCGCTTAAAGTCAGCAATTATAAGATAACAAATGAAATGATGTGACTATATTTTCCTATCACAAATAAAGTGGTGTAGAGCAGCAGTTTTCAAACTGTGAGTTGTGACCCACAGGTGGGTCACTGAGTGGAAGTGAGTGGGTCGCAAAAATTGCACGCGGCCATTGAATGAATGAAGAATATCAATGAAAGGTCCACGAGTCCACGCTAACCACATGGGCAGACTTCTCCTTTAGCTATGACTCTGTAGTCACACACATTGCCTGGTGAACCTTTAAAACGGGTTGTTTCTCTCCATGAGCAAGGCAGGGAACCCCACCAGCAGACAAACACTCTAGTGCCCCCTAGTGCCAGGCCATGGATGTCAAGGGAACCCTTTTAGAAGATAGAAAGGTGAGAATGTGGAGAGAGGGAGGTCTGGACAGAAAAGGCTTCTCTCCCTCTTTCCCTCTCCCTCTCTCTGAGACCATGTGCCGTAGCAGACCACCACCTCTCTGTACAATGTCAAGATAAAGAGAGACAGTGAGAGAACCTCCTCTGAGCTGAGCTTCAAGGGCGGCCATTTTAGGAGCCGAGCTCTACAGCCAAGCGCACAACATGGACCCACAGATCTGATCCTCTTCCTCGCAGGCAGGCAGGCAGTTGGTCAAGCAGGCTAGCAGGCAGGCAGGCAGAAAGCTGTCTGCCAGATGTACCTCTCTGTGGCCCGCCTGCACACACAGCTCAGCAGAACCCAGGCCAGCTGTCTGCCAGCCGAGCCCAGCCCAGAGCAGCCCAGAGCTCCCTGAGGGATGCCATCGGCCTGGAGAAGGTCCCAACGCACCCTCCCCTCCCCCCGAGAAACACAGACAGGCCGTGGGCAGAGAACCTTCTCAGAGCCAGAGCAGGAACACCTCAGACAGCAGGCTGCATCACCACGCCTGCATATTCACACACTCCCTCCCTCTCTCAGAATACATCTGCGCGCCCCCCCCCCCCCCACCGTGTGCTGCTGAAGGGGGGCTTAGCCTGAGGCCTGCTCAGAAGGAGGGGGGTTTGAGCCCTGCCAGGCAGGCCATCTCCGGGGCCTTGGGTTGGGGGAGGCTGCAGCGTCTCCGCTTGGTTCCCCCGGATGGATTCCAAAGTCTGCCGACGTTCGTTAATCACCGACCGCGTGCCGTGACGGCCCCGCCCTCTGAGGGAGGGCCAGCGTCAGGCTGGTTAGCGGCACCACGAGACCCCCTCAGGCGAGTGCAGGTACTGCAGCAGCAGCCACAGACAGTTGGTCTGGAGAGGTCAATCACTGACGGAGGCAGCGTGGCTCCACCGTGGAGCTCTGTGAAGAGGAGGTGACGTGTCGGGTGCAGCCAAGGAGGAGGGGGAGATGGGAGTCACCTTGAGATGTGTTCAGAGGAGACGTGGCCAGCTGAAGAATGAGGCCAGAGAGAGGCCTTGTCCTATCTGTGGAAGGTCAGAGTGGTTGCATCACAGGACAGGGGATTTGTGTCTGTACACAGCAGAGCAAGGAAACAAGATGGCTGCTTCTGCACTTCCGCAATGCCAGTAACGACCAGCAGACCAGAAGCATGTTCAGATGGATAGAACAACACACCGCATCCGCATGGCAGTCAGACCTGTTGCTCTATCACTCACAGTGAAATATTATACATGTTCTGAACTCTGTGGGGGGTTCCCATGAGTCATTTCCTCATAGCTCCTGACACAGTTCCTCCACTGACATGACTATGACTACTATTCATAATAGGTGCCATGACTCCTCATCATCATTATCCCAACAGTAGACTTCCAAAGACACCTTGTGGTATATGATATTCATGTTTGTCACTGTAAGGACGCTACACTGTGCCTAGCCAATCACATCTGAAATACAGTAAGAGCAAACTTCACTTATGAGTGGATGTTTGCACGAGGAAATCGGTTCAAAGAGCTGTTAATGAATATTAGAGGAAGTCAGGAGCAACAGCCACACAGGCACGGTGACATGTCTACATCCCCAGACAGACTACTATCTACTGCACAAATGCATTGTGTCCAGGCAGAGCTACAGAGCGCTGGCCTACAAGGCACGGTGAATGCAGACCAATGTGTTTGTAATGAGCTGATGTTTGTGTGATCACAGTAGCCTAGGTGAACCTGCTGGCCTCTGACTGCTGGATGCCAATCTGCATGTTGCACCTGTGTGCACCACCAGTTGTTCAGCATCCCTAAACATCTGCTGCCATAACTCTTAAAGGTGGGGTCGGTCATTCTAACGCTTGCTAAACAATGGTCCTCCTCAGCGCAGGCACACACGTTGAAATGCACTGTGAAGCAAAGTGCAGCTTGTGGTGGTACTACGGCGTTGTTGAGCTCATGCAGAGCCAGGGCTGTGTAGAAGTACCGGACTGTATATTCGGCACAGAGAAGACTATACTTTTAATGCTCATACCATGCACTGACAATGCCATACACATTACTGCTCGTGCTAGGGTCTGCCTGCAGTTTATGTAGACATACAGTGTCATGTAGCATTATTTCACATGGTCCCAGACTAACAACTTTTTCCCCCACTGGAAATATTAACTTCAATTTTTATTTAGTTTTAGAACTTAATCCACGTCTGTGAAAGTGGCCCATTAGGTTGTAGCATTAGATTGATAACAACGGTGTAGCCACTAGATGGCTAATGTCAACAGGAAGCAAGCTCCAGGCTGGTGATAAAGATCAGACCCTTAGATCCTCTTTTAGGGTCTTCAGTCGATGTGCGCCACACATCACACAGTGTCAAGAACTGAAATAGGCTTAAGCTAGGGGGCGTGTTCACGCCAAGCAGGAAGGGCTGCGATGGGGTTTGTTGTTGTTTGGGTCTGCAAACAAACACAGCAACACTGTAGTCAGTCAGACACACAGACAGCAACACTAGTCAGTCAGACACACAGACAGCAACACTAGTCAG
>JAODOY010000004.1:1140691-1156762 GCA_025399855.1 Forbesichthys papilliferus | reverse complement strand
TAAATATAAATAAAAGAAAATAGTGCACATTTCAAGGCATTCAGGCCATCATGCTTTGCAAGAATTAATGGAAGATACATTTTCTCAGTTGTCATAAAGGGTCCCAAGAGGTTTTGAGGTGGTTCTCAATCACACAGAGAAAACAATGCAAACCAGAAGTGTAGCCAGTCAGCACTGAAGGGCCATACATACATTCATTCACTCAAATCTGCAGGGAACTCATGCTCTTTTTCTCCTAGCAAAAATGTGGCTTAAATTTGGAACCTGTCTCAAACCAAAATGTGCATCTTTTGCATTACCTGTATACTGAAGCTAGCACTGGCTTGGTAGAAATGTTTAACTTATTTTGCAGTCTATTGGTACATTTGTCCTCCAAGTCAGATTTTGACCTATGACTACATGACAAATTCTTAAACACCTCACAATAAAACAATATGTGAACTGAAGTTCAAAGAAAATAATGTATATTTCCATGTCAGCACCAAAACCAACCTATGCTGGCACTCTTTAATAAAGCAATGTTGTAGATGCAGTCAGAACTAAGTAGAGCCAGTGATGCGACTTCAGCAAGCAACACAGTTGACCCAATACACGTACAAGCAAAAAACATATTTATTGTTCAGTCATTTTATCCTGATCACAAGACAAAATGACGGGGAAAGAAAAGGCCAAGTCTGTAGTGCAGCAGCCATGACACTGACTGCATTCATCTGCAGCTTGAAATTTCAGTATAGCACTCACAAGCATATGACAACACCTACCTCTAGCACTTCTAAATGGGAAAATATTGCTATTGTTATCTAAAATCCTTTTAGGATTCCCCCTGCTTTTGAAGTGCCATGCCATTTTGTTGAATGAAATCCTTTGTTAAATTTGAATGACAAACCTGGATCAGAGAATCACTTCAGTAGAATGGCTTTAACACGCTGAACAGTAGGTGACAAATGCATGGTGCTCTGACGCAGGTAGTCAATTAGTAGTTGGGCGCATCTCTAAGAAGGCATGGCCGTCTAGAGAGCGAGGTTGCGGGGACGTAGTGAAGGAAGTCTTCAATGCACAGTTCATTCAAAGTAGGAATTTGTGTCCGGCGTCCTCATCCAACGTGAGGTCTACCACCTCTGATGGAAAAGCCCAGTTGGGCTGCGGGGAAACTGTAGTCCAGAGCTGGGGCTGCCTTGTGCTGTTCATCTGCTCTGCTGAAGTCCCCTTCCAGGAAGACAGACTTTTGATCACCCCTCCGCATGGATGGGCACATCTGAATGACCAAAATCAAATACACAGGTCAAAAAGATTAAGTATTTTCTTTGCTTAGGTGTTGAATCATGGCTGAAGCATCAACACCCAAGAAAATATGGATATGAAGGATGAATATAAAATTTTACATTGCATTTATGATTTAACCGGGAGATGCATCAAAACATAGTGAACTTGCAATGTGATGCATGTATAACTCTCATGGAAGGCTAGGTCGCCGTACTGGTGTTGCGGTGCGGAAAAAGACCTGTGGCAGGCCAGTTTGGAACAGTTATCACAGAGACAGATTATTGTCTGTGTATCAATCCCACCGAATAAGCATAGTCTAAAAGTCTGTAGTTGTTTGGTGAATATACATCCAGGGTCTGTATATCTGAGGCTATACAGCACCCTCGTATGCATGCGAGGGAGTCTTGGTAATTCCTACACTGAGGTTACAGGGTACAAGAGGATAAAACCACCCATAAAAGACATGTACTGATAACTGCTTCTGGAATACGCACTTCCTCCACCAGATTAGCATGGCACTATACGCATGGTGCTGACGTTCTGACATAGTAACACAAAGGATAAGTATAATTTATCTTAAATTTCTTTCATCTGATTCCTTTAACGATTTTTATAAAGGTTTGTCATTTCAGTAACATGTTATTTAATATTGCATTTTATTTTCCATTTTTTTATCAGATTCCTTTAACCATTTTTATTCATATTTTCTGTATTTTTGTATTTACGCACAACTGCACATGTATTCCCTATCTGTAAAGCACTTTGAGCTGCAATTCTGTATGAAAATGCTATACAAATAAAGTGTTCAAAAAAAAAAAAATTTATTCATAATTATGTCTTAGTGTCCTCTTTCAGTAAACAATACATTGGCAGAACATGTTTACCGTGAGTTTTCCTGCACACCCACTATTTCCACTTCACTGTCAGAGGAGGCAACGTTAATCTGGGCCTTGTGCTGAGAAGTCCCCCATTTGGCTAGCTCTACCTGTCCTGAAACACAGTAGAAACACAATAGAAACACAGTGACATCTCTTGAGGATGCACGGAAGACAGCCTCAGACCTGGTTGGCAAGACCGCAAACTGCTCTCACACAGACATGGACAAAACAATGATGGATTCCTATTACCTAGACCTGGAATGGTAATTTGGATGAATTAACATTGTAGTCGACAAACCAAACAATGGTCTTTACATGCATGTAAAATAATGCTTGCTAGTGAAAACTGAAGGTTAAATTACAGCTTTTCAAAGTAAAAAAAAATGTTATTTTTCCATGGAGCTTAAACGACTGTTAGGGTGAGAACACAACAGACAGAAATACACCTCAGAGACACCCTGCTGAAGACTCTTACAACCTTTTAAAAGCACTCTGCATATTGACGACCCCCACGCCTCTAAACTTGCCTTCGTTGAGGGATGGACATTTCAGTTGGATACTCCGTGTCTGTAACTGACCTGAGAGAGAGCTCAGAGCTCTTATACACCCAGAGTGAGCTGCCATGTCCTGGCCTCTGTGTGTTTTTAGCTCACGCTTTATCACCGTGGGCCGGACTGTCTCCACACTCATACACTCCTGGTTAGAATCAGTGTCTGAAATATCATAGTGACCCACTACTGGAGGCCCGTCTGTAGAAAACAAAGAAAACACTTCATTATTCAAATCATGCCTAGAAGCACGGGCCTATTGCATCCAAACTCCCTCTGGCTTCACTTGAACAGCTTGCCAGGCAACATATGCTATTAGTTTCCAACCACTGAGGCCAATAACGATCAATACAGATCACATAGTGCTGATTAAGTTTAACGACAAAAATATTAGCCAATCAGAACTAAACTTGTAAAAAGGAGCTTAAAAATAGCTGTGTGAGATGAGTGTTGTTGTCACTGCAGAAATAAAAGTGTTCCAAGAGGCACGTTGAGTGTCTTATTTCTCTGTTTAATGCTCAGCCATTCACAAAAAAGATAAACAGGATGCAATCATTACAGAAGAAAACTGGAAGGCAAAACAAATGTGTAGTTTATTCTACCATGAAAGAGTGGCTGTGACCCATACGGCCATCAAGACATGCCTTAATGAAACACTGAGACTCAGACAATGCACTACGGACAGCACTACTGGGGAGTTAACCAAGAGAAATGGGAGGGCACTAGTGTTACCAGAGAAACCAAACATTTGCTACGCTACACCCTGGGAATTATTATACGGCACATACTGTACATAGAAAAAGACTAATATAAATCAGAGTAGTTTCTTTGGTAAACACCAGACTATCCAGTATCTTCAGTGATTTTAATGCACTTATATATGTCTAGTGATTGTGTAACAAAGCTCTCTTTTCTAGGCTATATAGACAGTGCAGAAAATTATGTTGCAATACAAAAAAATTAAGATAATTTCAATAACCAAACAGGAATTCTATTACAACAAAATGGCAACGTGTGCTATTATTAGCAGCAACATTAACAGATTTCAAATAAATCTATAGGCCCTTTTGTAGTCAAAATAAAAAGCAAAACTAAAAACAGACAACTGCTGTAAGTATACATCAACATGAGCAAAGCAATACTTTGCCAACATGCTGCTATTGAAAACTAATCGGGTCTTGCATGTTCTAACAATGCTAGTTTACATTACAGGGGAATATCACATGCAAACAGGAAGAGCAACACTGATGCTTTGAACTGAAACGACAGTAGAATTGACAAATCAATCACAAACTTAAAGATACATGGCAGAAACATCAGAACTGCCGTTTAAAACATCATAACTAAGACAAAGAAGGTTCAGATAGAATGCTGAGGATGTGTTTGGAGTGTACGGTCTGTGGCACTACAGTTACCCATGTCCGACAATGTAGCTGGAGGAGAGGTTCAAGAGAAGGCCACTTTATCTGTCCGTCTCACAGGCTGGGAACTCCGTAAACTATTTTGTGTAAAGCCAACACACGATATATCTCCTCGATGCACGGTTTGAAGTCGAGATGACACACACACAATTAGAAACATACACTGGAAGACATGGCTTCCTATGTTCATCCATCACCACAACCCAGCGGTCTGGCAGCAAGCCCGCTACAGTGTAAACAAATGTCACCTAATCTAACTAGCTACCTACACTACAATATTAAAACAACGCTTGAAACAGTATGGGGTATGTGTTCACTTCGTATTATAGGCAAATTCATTGTTGTTTAGATGTTAGCAAAGCTATGCCACCCAACAAAAAAAATGTTAGACTTCATGATAGACACATGCTTAATAAAGTACACGCAGATTGAAGGTATAGGGACATAGGGGGCTTGTGGACCTGATTCGTAAATTTAAAAAAAAAAGGCTATGGCACACCATCAGTGCCATCCTGATATCAGTATGACAAGGCACATGCTATGAAGCAGCAGTGACATACTTAGCTTTGTAATGGCTAATGTACTGTAATGGATTGGCTGCAGTTTTTTTCCCTCCCCCCATGCACATCATGTATGAAAAACATACATTTCATATCTGGGTAACACAAAAACTGTAAGAATAGTCATTACAACAAGAAATACAAAAACAGCCCAGTGTAAGAATGAATGTCTCGTCATCACATGTAAAGCAGACTCCTCTGTACATTAGTACAACTGCACTACTGTACAGGTGGTAGTTGACAGTAAAAACAAACTGGTGAATTTAATTATTCTGAATACATCTCACAGTGATTCAATGCCAGCAGATGCACTAGGCATCAGGTCCTACACAGCATTCATCGTCTTTCAAATTAACATCTAAGGCCCATATGTAGTCAGTGGTGTGACAGCTTCATAATTGTCCTCACGGTCTACAGTATCAATTCCCAGGCAACCACATGTTCTCCATCAACTGCTTCTATATCAAACACTTGGCAAGTTGACCGTAGGACGTCCGGGCACCAGTCCAAGAGCAGAGGGTGTCAAGTGTTCTCTAAGCATTCAAGAGACTGGGGTCTGGGACCCCCAGGTTTCCATTTGGGGTGACTGCCTCAGGTAGGATGATGTTGTTGTTGTTGTTCATTATAGGGGCGTTGTCTCGTGCCAGCATGTACGCAGCCATGGTCTCAGACGACTCCGACGATGGCAAGAAGGAACTGGGGGGCGAGGGGCGCGCCTCCTGGGCAGGGTCCAGGGCGTCGCTCGAGCGCTTGGAGTCGTCGTCAGAGTCGAGTCGCGTCAGCTTCTCCATCCAGACGCGGAAGCGCTCCTCTGTCTGCCGCTGCATCACGGCAAAGCGCGTCATGGCCTCCTCCAGAACACTGCCGATGCTGTTCCTGTCCCATGAGCCGCTGTCCAGCAGCCCATGAAGCTGGGCGCCCACTCTGGATCTCTCCGCTGCACGTCTGAAGCCAGCTTTAAAGACATTGAGGCCAAGCCATAAGACATTACAGTTGTACTGTTCATGCTTCTGAGGTGGGCGTTTTGCTTTTAGAGAGGAAATGACTGTTTGACTGCTGTTGTGTTTTTTGGTTACGTGCAGATCGACTCTTTCATGCTGATGATGGACTACATCATGCAGTTGTAGCACTCAAACATGGCTGATAGTAGTAGGCTACTTTATGCTCTACACATCCAGAACAACTGGGTATCTCAGGTGACTGAGACATTGGCTGCAGTTTGGACGATGCATTAAGAGGTGGAAACATCGATCGAAAACACCACTCAAATTCTAAATTTGTATTTATGAAGAAGAAATTACATATCAGTCTACGAGCCAAAGGAGGTCGAGTCAAGCCACCACACCAGATTGCATTGGCCATGAAATAAATTCAGATACAACTTAGTACCACAGTCAATATGTCTATACAATGTCCAGACAAATACGTAACAGCTAGTGACAACAGGCTAACTAAAACTCAATTCACTCAAGGGATGAGCAGCAGAATGTGAGCCCAACAGCATATACATCAGACATACAGTACTTAAGCTTCCTGTCATTTCTGATTAGTTTACATATTTTTTATTTAAGACATGCAAGATTAGCATAATAGCCTGTCTAAATATGTATTATTACATTTAGAGACTAATTTGGCAAACGCAATCAAAAATGTGTTAGTTGTTAAATGTCCCATGTTAGGTTAAATTGTAATTTGGAAACAGCTGCCTACCTACCCTTGCCAGACATCTACAGTATGATCCCAACCACCTGCCCTAGAAAAGGCAAATAACTATATCCAATGACAGAAGGGTGATGGAAAATATTCAGAATAGATTTGACCTAAGGATGAAAATACACCTTTGTAGACGGGTGTTAAATACGACTTCTCTAGATAATTAAATTAATAACACAGCATAGAATATAATATAGCACTAAATCCTTACAGTGGTCATCAGTTCTCCAAGGCAAATATTTACAGCACTGAGCTAAAACATTCAGCTAAAGCCGTAGCATTGCACAGTAGTCCAAAGCTGCCAAGTTAAGTTAGACCATCACCCCATAGTGAGATCATATACCATGGTCTATTTGCAGTACAAGTAGTGGACAGAAATAGATCCCTAATGAAGACCCGTTTTCCTTATTTGCCAAGTGATCACTAAAGCTCCACAGTATGCATGCAAAACACAAACACTCACTGCTACTGCTATGTTCTTAGACTTGCCCTTCCAATGTGAACAACACAGTGCAAATATACAGGAGGCATGATGAATGAGGACAAATGATGAGTGAGATGACTACATGTGAGGAAATAAACAAAGCACTGATTCATCAGGCACATTATTTATCACTAGGAATAAAAGGGAGTTAGCATGCAAGCTTGTTATTCTGAAGGCTTTACAATTAGCACACTGTCCCGTGGAAACCAAACATAGAAGAGCAATATGGCTAGTAGGCTACACTAGTGTGGGGTGGCTGGCGTCTGATACCTGGGATGTCAGTGTTGATTGTCTTGCTTGCTCCCGAGGTGTCGTCCTCATCCTCAGAGGAGCTGGTGCTGGAGTCACAGGTGAGCTCGCTGTCACTGGTACTGCTGTCCTGCAGCAGGTTGTACTTCTTGCGGGCCGCCGCCTCGCGCTTCTGCCTCAGCAGACGCATGCGCTCCTTGTGCTTCTGGCTGCGGGGCCCCTTCACCTTGGCCAGCTTGCCATTGCTCTGCTTCTCCGGCCCCCCATCCACCGCCACACTGTGCTGGCAGCGGTTCTTCTTGGCCGCCATGGTGCTGACGGGTGTCTCGCTCTCCGAGCGGGACCGCCGCGACTTTCTTCCGCCGGTCGCCGGGGCAAATGGTTGCCCACCGGGCATCTGCCTGGGTTCTGCCCCGGCCTGCGCCCCGCCTCTGGAGTCCGCTCCCCCGCGGGAGGCGGCTCCGTCGTCCCCCGAGGAGAGCGTGTCTGAGTCGGCCAGGTGGCCGCTGGAGGAGGGCGACAGCATGCAGGGGTTGGAGTCGCTGCTCTCGTCCACACGCTGAGATGCAGGCCTGTCGCTCCCTGTGGAAGCCTGCTGGGACTCTGGAGAGTCTCGCCGCAGCTCCTTCATCAGGCAAGGCATGGAGAGCAGGCCCGGTTCGCCCTCCATCTCTTTCTCCCTCGGGGAGGAGCTGCTGGTGGTGGTCTCTAACCCTGACTTCAGGGGCTCCTCCTGCACTGGGCTGCCTACACAGGCAGTGGCTAACTCTGCATCAGCAAGGCACTCAGGATCTGCACAATCTGCATTCTCCAAGTCAGCCATCTTCATGCTAGTCCCCAGCCAACATGAACCAATGATATGCCAGCACAGGAGCTCACCTAGCAATACGGGAACACACGTTTTCATCCAAATGTGTATAAAGATATAGTGCTTTTGTTTCAGTCACAATGTAGCATTTAAAACAAACGATACGTTATTTTTGCATTAATTGTGGTACAAATAAATAATACACTAATTAAGCACTAATGAAAATAAACCCATCCATTAATTGTATGTGCAAACATTGATGGGACAAGCCAGGTTGAAACAATCAAGCAAACAAAGGTTGATTTGTTTAATCGACCACTCTTGGAAGTGCCAGCTTGTAAACCGATCCAATACGGTAAAAGCTACTTGTAACAAACTGCAGCCACATCTCGCTCACGCATATTAATCTGCTAGAGTGCCGAATGTAGCATTAACGATCAATTCTAGTCAAATGAAAAAAACATGTATTTGTATTAGTTTGTTGTAAACAGCGTTTTTGTCGGGAATTGAAATTGCGCAGAGGTCACATAATTTACAACTGGAGTGTTTCACTTCAGTAGTACAGTACTTACACAATTGTCTGACAATATATCCGCGAGGATGTGCACAACCATTTCATCCACACTTAACTTAATGTAGTGCCGACTACCGGTACTGGTAGGTATATAGGCAACGCTTCGTTTTCCTTTGGCGAAAACATGCTAGCTAAAAATAATTGGGTTGATATGCCGATTTAGCTGCGTAGAGATACTGCTACTGTATGTCAAACCCCTTTCACAAACTTGGCAAGATAATAAGACATAAAAAACTAAGGCTGCTCGCACGACCCCCAAAATAGAAACTGTAGCGTATTTTGTTATCTCCAGGCGTAGCTAGTGGAAGAGTTTAGCTAGAGCTAGCTTAGAGTTTAAAATAGGTTCCGCTTAGAACTCACCACGGCAATAGTTTTACACTTCCTTTTCCAAAGACTGAGTTTTTGACATCTTTATTCGGTTACAGCATGTTGTTTCTGGACACATATATGCTGCGAAGTGAAATATATTTGCATCACCGTATAAATTCATCAAATGCGCCACTGTGTGAATGCTTTCGCATCCGTACGATTCCGGCTAGCTCACAAGCTAGCTGTGTTTATTTCAAAAATGTCTGTCGTTCACAAAAAGTAGCGTAAGCACGGCCACTTCCGTTCATGTAAAATATTAGGATTCAAAAAGCGCATTCGTGTGGTTGGAATAGGTATTGCATTTGCATATCATATTGTATTGTATGACCTTGCATCGTACACCGCTAAAAGTCAATGCACGTGGAGGAACTACTTAAATAATAAATATATTACAAATAGTATATGCATAAAATGTAAACAAAGCCAATACTATAATAGGTTCAATCGATTCGGTTGTAGGCTGGTAACTGCAATGTAAATCTTTTTTTTAAAATATAGTAAACATGTTTGTTTTTTAATTATGCTAAACAATTGTAAACTATATATAAGCTATATTATTTATGTATGTAGTATCAATGTGGTGGAACGTTTGCTACAACTTCAATGAACGCGAACGCGGCAGTGGACTGAACAGCAGGTTACATAACGTGGATTTTGTGTTAACTGCAGTGTGGGTTGAACAACGCTCACACTGCTAACAACAAAGCGATCGTTTGTGTTTTTTTGTTTCATATTGTTGTGTTTCAGCAGTACAGACGCACAAGATGATGGTAGAACCAGCTCTATACCACATATGTAGGTGCATATTGCACTGTTTCAAATTAAGGATATAGTCCGTAATCGCTGTGTCAACCTTATCGATTTCAGAATTTCATGCAATTCATATTAGAACGAGATGTAAATATGCGGCTACATTTCATACACGTCACTGAGCAACCCTCGCCACGACCATTTAACGAAGCAAACTTCTTTGAAAATAGTTCAAGGACGTTTAGGAAGTTTTCGAGAAAACGGGTCGAAAAAGTTAATTGAACGTTCAGAGCGTTCAGTCCGCTGAACGCATTCATAATTTATAAAATGAGAGAAGTACATCCGGTTCACTGCGACCTTTGAAAGAATCACCTCCCATCACCTCCATCTTTCGACTCCAATTTGCGCTGTTTAGCCGGTCCGTGAAGCAGAACAGACCCGCTAAGGAACACCAAGATGTTGTCAGTTCGTGTTGCAGCGGCACTTGCTCGCAGTCTTCCTCGACGGACTGGACTTGTAAGCAACCAGACGTATACTTTTCTTTGCAAATACTTCTATTTGACGGATGAATACAGTGACGAAGTTTTTCACGGCCATCTTTGCAATTGAGGGCACGCAGGCCATTGCCAGCCTCACTGCTGTGCTAGTTCCCACTGTTGACACTTGCGGATTTTGACAGTGTGACTATTGACATAATCTAAACATGTACTTAACCATTGTGTTCAGTTGGTGTAACATTTAATGCAATGTCATTGGAGTAAATGGTCATTGATCCATTTAATATACATCACACGAATGTACTTTTTTTTTTTTCTAGATATTGATTGCGTTTACATTACCGAGCCTATTGGAGCCATTCTGTGTGAGATGAAACATTGTGGTTGTGTACTGCGCATTGTTCCTTGTGTTGTGTATTTCATTAAGTATGCACCATGTTTATTTATACTTGTATAATGTTTATACTTTATAAGGTTTCCAAGAATGTTGCTGCAGCATTTGTAGGAGTGAAGAATCTGCACACTGGTAAACCATGGCTGCAGAAAACAGGTCAGTTTTCCACTGAAGGCACAAATGCCTGCTTCACGAGGAACCCTTGGTGACAGCACTAGGCTAGCAGCCAGATATTCATATCTTTAATTCAGCTGAAGGTCCGTGATCAATGTCTTCCAGGCACAGCTGAGGTATCTTCCATTCTGGAAGAGAAGATCTTGGGGGCTGACACCAGTGTTGAGCTAGAGGAGACCGGCCGCGTGCTGTCCATTGGCGATGGTATCGCCCGAGTGTATGGACTTAGGAATGTGCAAGCTGAGGAGATGGTGGAGTTCTCCTCTGGTCTGAAGGTAACCTCATCCATCCTGTGCCATCCTCTGATAGTGGTGGCATGTTAACATGCTTAGTGAGCACTGTGTTTTGTGTGCGTTGCTCTCCAGGGCATGTCTCTGAACTTGGAGCCTGATAACGTTGGCGTGGTGGTGTTTGGCAATGACAAACTGATTAAGGAGGGTGACATTGTGAAGAGGACAGGAGCCATTGTAGATGTACCGGTGGGTGAAGAGCTGCTGGGACGTGTTGTGGATGCTCTGGGAAACGCCATCGATGGAAAGGTCAGCACACTTCTTATCTATGTGTGGTATTGGGTACAAGTCCCTTTCTTTACGGAGAGGTACAACAGGATTGTGTTAAAGTGCCCTCAGACAACAACACTTCTGCTCTACCTCGTTCAGGGGGAGATGAGAATGCAAGCTGCCCATGTGTGGGGGCATGTGGTTTTACACCCAACCAGTTGTGGAGTTTTAGGTAGTCATGTTCTCAACCACATTCCTGAAGACAAATTAATTAATGTCGCTTCTTTTACCTTTCTACCTTTTTTTACCTATCAATACTGATATTCAAATAGTGTCCTCTCTAATTTGACAATTTGAGTTATCGCCTATACTGTAATGTGGATTCCAATTTCTGGATTAGTTTAGTGTGGTTGTTTAGTAATAATTTATGCATTTGTTCACAGGGCCCCCTGGGCTCCAAGATCCGTAGGCGTGTGGGTCTGAAGGCCCCTGGCATCATCCCCCGCATCTCTGTGAGAGAGCCCATGCAGACTGGCATCAAAGCCGTGGACAGTCTTGTGCCCATTGGGCGTGGACAGCGTGAGCTCATCATTGGAGACAGGCAGACAGGGTAAGGCTGTCTCCTATTCAAAATGTCAGCCAGGAGAGATGACCTGACCAGTGTTCTAGACTGAAAACTGCCTTAGAATTCATGGAAAAAACATATATTTAATGTTAAAACATGCACACACAAAATGGCTATTTGTAGCTACAGAATGACTTGCATATTAGTGGATGTTGCCACCACATCCAACAGTTAGTTAGGCATTGCTGCTTATACACCACTAGAGGGAAGTATACACCTTGAGAAATGCCCTATTCAGGGGATAAAAACTACTGCACTACTTTCAAATGTGTACTAGCGTGAAATGCAGAGTTCCCACTGGTCATGAATTTTCTGGAATACCATGAAATTTTAAAGTGTAATCCAGACATAGAAAATGGGATTTTTAAAACCTGTGGAGTTTGTCATGTTCATTGAAAAATGTAGCTTTGGCTAAGCTAGGCTAGCCTTGTGAAACCATCCTGATCTCGTGAGCTTCAGTTTAACTTTGACGTGAGAATCAGTCTGGTAGCAGCTGAATTTACCAATCGGCGTCGTATTGATATCTACAGGCGTGGTTTAGGTTTAGGTTTACCGACGACAAAATTGACCAGAAGGTTCAGATTCCAGTCAACTGCAAAGTATTTTTTGAAACTGCCTGCCCTTTACAGTTTCAATGGACGGCTCCCCAGATAGAGTTGTGACTAACAATTATCTGGGATGTCAGGTTAAAACTAGACTACTGTGCTATATAAATATAGCCCACGTGCTGCAGTTTTCTGTGAAAACTGCTTATTGGACCTTTCCAAGCATGTATCTCTATTTTATGTATCGTTTTCTTTTGAAGTTGGTACCTAGCATGGTTTGTAATCTTGCAGCAAAACAGCCATCGCCATCGACACCATCATCAACCAGAAGCGCTTCAATGAGGGAACTGAAGAGAAGAAGAAGCTCTACTGTATTTACGTTGCCATTGGCCAGAAGAGGTCCACCGTGGCTCAGCTGGTGAAGAGGCTGACCGACGCTGATGCCATGAAGTACACAATCGTGGTGTCTGCCACTGCGTCCGATGCTGCCCCACTGCAGTACCTGGCCCCATACTCTGGCTGCTCCATGGGAGAGTATTTCAGAGACAACGGCAAGCACGCCCTCATCATCTACGATGATCTCTCCAAGCAGGTGTGTTGATCCCTGGGCTGTTGGGTGGTCAGCACCCTTGTAGATGGGATGGGATATGGGCATATTTACTTTGTGTGTATACTATGTGACTACATTGATGTAATTACTGTATGAATTGCAGGTCCTACCTAGATTCAATAACTTTTTTGAAGATTGTAATTTTAAAAAGACACTGCAATCTGTGTAAAATATTTAATTTACTGTTCATAAATGTTTCGTTTATCTGCACTGAATGGCATTTGTCTGGTCGGCGTGACGTCACATCCGGCAGTGGCTTGAGAACTTGTTGACAAGAAACGGCTGGGGCCTAGCAACCAAACATTAGAACAGTGGTGAAACTGTTTCACATGTATGCTATTCACATTGGGTTTGCAAAGTCTGTTTATTTTTTTGTTATTATGCTGAATAAGTCTATTGCTATATTTCCATATTATGATGAGCTCCCAGGTGATGCCACAAAGCGTTAATTGACTGATTTGGCCCACATAGGAAAAAAAAAATTGTTTTCACCAGTTCCGGGTATTCGCCGGCCGACCAGACGAATGCACGCTTTTCCATCTGGGAGTGCTGTAAGACCATTGAGTGTACCAGTTGAGGTGTCCTAACGTGTTTTCTCTTAGGCTGTTGCATACCGCCAGATGTCCCTGCTGCTGCGCCGCCCCCCCGGTCGCGAAGCCTATCCCGGGGACGTCTTCTACCTACACTCTCGTCTGCTGGAGAGGGCCGCCAAGATGAACGACAACTTTGGCGGTGGCTCCCTGACCGCCCTGCCCGTCATTGAGACGCAGGCCGGTGACGTCTCCGCCTACATCCCAACCAACGTCATCTCCATCACAGACGGACAGGTAGGCTGGCCCTCCAGGGTTGCTTCATGCTCACTTGCACCATTGAGACCCAGAGGAACCGCAGCGAGCTCTCCATGTCATCTGTGGTGCACAGATCTTCTTGGAGACGGAGTTGTTCTACAAGGGCATCCGCCCTGCCATCAACGTGGGTCTGTCGGTGTCTCGCGTTGGATCTGCTGCCCAGACCAAAGCCATGAAGCAGGTAGGACCTTGGTGGGGTACTCTAATTCTCCATAGACTATAGTGTGCGTGCATTCATGCACTACATGAGTTACACTGTGAAACACAAAGCCTTGTTACATTCTTGCTTTTTTGTGCTACTCATGCAAAAAGCAGCAGCTACTCTTCCTGGGAGGAGAAGGAGGGGCGGCGACATCCACACATACAATGCTATTTCTAAATACGTACCTTTTTTTTTTTTCTGCATGATTTGGCCTTTCACCCACACGTAAACATCCGATCACTAGTACTGAAATTTTAAAAACAGTTTTTGGCTTGTAAGGACAGCTTGTGCGCCAGGTTTTTGTTTGTCAGATTGTGCCGCTGTTAACTGTTTACATTGGAGATAATAATTTAACAGATGTCCCAACAGAAAGCATTTCCACATTCAATCTTTGTAAGGAGGGGGGCGACTTTTGTCAGACCAGAAGCAAACATTTTTGCTTCCATTGAAATGCTCCATCTTGCTATAATTCGTTGGTTTGCATGCGCGATGTTTAAGCAATGGCGGACGTAGGGTTTTAACCTAGATAACGGGACTTTTTACATGTTTATATACAATTGCTATCCAACTATAATGTTGAGGTCACTGACATCATTTTGTTACTAGAACCATTAGTCAGGCTGCTGGCATTAGGGTTAGGATTATATCGCTGGCTTGGCATGCTCTTGACAGGGCTTACATCGTATTTTTGTGTTTTATTGTGGACATTTATTTTTTAAACATGCTGGTGTGTAAGAAAAACTTTTAAATAAACCTGTTTTCTAATCTAGCAGTGCACGTGTGGACTTAGTCTTCGTCTCAACAATATGGAACCTGCTTCTATTGCCACCAACAGTCTGCATTTACTGTGCTAATAACAGTGATCAGGCCGGGTTTCAGTTTGATGCATGTTCATTGTGTACTGATGGATTGTGTGTGCTTGATGTGTCAATCATCAGGTGGCCGGCACCATGAAGCTGGAGCTGGCCCAGTACCGTGAGGTGGCTGCCTTTGCTCAGTTTGGCTCTGACTTGGATGCTGCCACTCAGCAGTTGTTGAACCGCGGTGTGCGCCTGACGGAGCTCCTGAAGCAGGGCCAATACTGTATGTACCGCAGTTTTTCACAATAAGCCTAAGCACTGGATGAATGGTATTGTGAATGCTAGTTAACCAGGACACCTAAACATGAGCATTGTTTGCTACTGTATTTCTCCTATGACGACAGTTGTGTAAAGGCTGTAGTCTATTGTAACGATGGTTTCTGTCCACAGGCCCAATGGCCATCGAGGAGCAGGTCACAGTCATATATGCTGGGGTGAGGGGCCACTTGGATAAAATGGAGCCTAGCAAGATCACAAAGTTTGAGAAGGCTTTCCTGCAGCACATCTTGAGCCAGCACCAAGATCTTCTGGCCACAATCAGGTATGTAGTGTGTAGCTACACTATAAAATTACTGGGCAACACTGTTTTAACTATTCTTCTGTATTCCAGGGCTGACGGCAACATTTCGGCAGCATCTGATACCAAGATGAAGCAGGTTGTGTTGAACTTCCTATCCAGTTTTGAGTAATCTATTGATGAATTAACTTTTGTTTGTGTCAGTGTTTTCATTGTAGACTTGTTCTGTCTATGAATTTAAAACAATTCAAGTGGCACTTGATCTTTAATGTACAGTATCTCCAATGAGAATAAAATATTTGAACTTCATGATACAAACACATCTATTGTCTTGGTTCTTTATATCCATATACAGTTTAGTTTACTGTTAACATAAATCTGATTAGGCAAAGTTATAGGGAATTCATAACACCTGACTTCAATTATTTTCACATTCTCATGCAATGAGTCTTACTGGGTGAATTGAGATACCGTTCTAAACATCTATAGGTAGTTAAACATGTAAAATATGATTGATACTTTACGTCTTACTGGGTGAAGTGGTTTGTTTGCCTCTCCTGGAACCATCACCTTATCGTGGTGGAGAGGTTTGTGTGTCCCTATGGTCCTGAGAGCTGTGTTGTCTGGAGCCTTGTGCTCCTGGTAGGGTCTCCCAAGGCAAAGTGGTCTCAGGGGAGGGGCC
>JAODOY010000004.1:1106962-1120339 GCA_025399855.1 Forbesichthys papilliferus | reverse complement strand
TATATACTGTATATACACACACAGTATATATACCACACAGTATATGTATAGAAGCTGACCAAAGACCAAATACAATAATAACAGATAGATGTTACAAAGTTTCAATGGGCTTTAAGTCAATTACCTCCATGCATTTGCAGTGGTACCCCAAGTAGCGCTAAACCCCACAATCGTGACCAAGGAGGCAGGGGAGGATGTTAAAGCAGTGTGCAGAGCTACAGGCTCGCCTCCACCACAGATACTGTGGAACTTTGAGCTTTCTACCAGCTATAAGGTGAGTTTGATTTTGTAGCTCTGACGTTTCCCTACCAGAAAATGCAAGTTAATTTTTAAATCCATCTAACATGTAATTTCACCCACATCCCACAAACACATTATTTCCAATGTGTTTGGTGAGGAATAAACTGAGTGTAGCCTATACCTCACATTTTCTGGTAAGGAGAAGTTTTGTCTCACATTTGTTTGATCTGAGCAATAATCTTATTGCATCACGTTTGTAATTATTTTGGTACCTCACATGAGCAATTTGTGAGCAATACATTTCTTGCCTTAAATTCGTTAGTTCTCTGTCAGAAATAATCTTGTTTCACATTTGTAGTGGTTCAATGCTTAGTTAAAGGGGTAATGGAAGTCCGCCTCCAGTGAAAAATTATACAGTATATATAATGTACTATCTTGTTTGTAATATCCTGTCTATTATACATTTTTTGTATTAATGTTCTAATGTTGATTTATTTTCATTTGATCTTTTACAGTTGATTTTCTTCAACTGTAAAGCACTTTGAGCTGCAACCTTGTATGAAAAGTGCTATTTAAATAAAGTGTATTATTAATTATTATTATTATTATTATTATTATTATTATTATTTAGTTTAATAAATAAAACAATTGTTTAGTTTGTGTAAATGAGATCGTCATATGTTACCCCAGGTGACATAATGTCTATATTAACCAATCATCTACTCAACCACTGCCACTCATACAGCCAATCATGTTAAAGCTGCAAGTGCATGTTAAATTAAAAAAGCACCATCAGAATAATGAACTCGAAGGGAGAAAGGTCTGCCAAAATGACATCTGAAACTGGAATAATATGGGGCTTTTAACTAACTAGAGGCTTTATAGGAATGCATTTGTCCTTATTGTTGTGATCTGTAACTGGTGTATTTACAGGTAGATGACTTGGATCTGGAGAGCAGTCTCACCTTGACAGGCCTGTTACCATATGACAATGGTAGAGTAATCATCTGCAGTGCTGAGAATGTGGTTGGTCAGAATCAGGCTACACTCCAACTCAATGTTCTATGTAAGTCTCCTGTGTTTTTCTTAACACCGACCATATTTTCATGCACAATCATATTCCACTACATGGTTTCTGTAAACTGTTTGCATTCTCTTAGCAAATACTTAATTTCTAATGGTTTTCTGCATATGTATACTGTATACATTCAGAGTACTGTTGCATATTCCAAATATGAGAGCAATAAGTTGGGTTTTGTGTGCATCTACGGTAAATCACACAGTATGCGCTATATCACACAATATTCCAATTTATTTCCATATTTCAAATGAAAGTTTTCTGTCTGCTTATATGCTGTACAAACAAACAAACAAACGCATAACACCCCAATACAGTTAGCTATACAGTTACCGTTCTTTTATTTAGCTACTTTACTGTTTATCCTATATGAACACATCCACTCCTTTTTATTAAGTACTGTGTGATTAGTCCCCATACTGCTGCTCTGCAGTGCCTTCTCCAGTATTCCTATTAATGAATAAATGCATTAATGTAGTAATTAATGAATTAATATTATTACTAATATTATTATTATTAGTCTCACTGTTCCTCTCCTCTGTTAGTTGCCCCCACGATCCAGCAGCTGATGGGCCCAGAGCGGGACCACCACTGGTGCATCCCCTTCAGCGTGACGGGCAACCCCAAGCCGGAGCTGTTGTGGTACCACAGAGGCGAGCGCCTCCTCGAGCAGGAGTACATCAAGACCAAGATCCATGACTTCTTAGAGGGCGAGTACCATGGCTGCCTGCAGCTCAACAACCCCACGCACATCCACAATGGCGAGTACAAGCTTGTGGCCAAAAATCAGTATGGGGAGGATGAGAAGAAGGTTTTCGCCCAGTTCATCGACCCACCTCCCATCGGACACTCAGGTCTCTATAATCATATTCTAAATGTACGTGAACTAAGTGAGATGATTTCCACAGCAAAAAGGTGTACTAATGCACTGGTTCTTTTTTCATTTTTTCAGAGGAGCCTAATTACTATTGTAAGTAAGAAATTAAAGTCATATTTGAAACAATAATAATTATATACTGTATGTGCATGGATCTGCATAGTACATAATCATGTGAAATGTATTATTAAAGTTAAAAGTTAATTATGCATATATACCAGTTACAAAGCTAAGTTACAGTAGTGTCTGGTGATGATAAAGTTTAGTTAAGTGTAGGTGCACCCCAGCGCTGAGCCTGACTCCACCCACTACAACACTGAAAAATGTGTCAAGGAGCTGAGTGAGGGAAGGGGAGGGGCTGAGAGGGGGACCCCCATTAACGTTAACATTTGAATTTGATGATGTATGAGCGTACAAAGTGTTCAGATGAAAACCAGCCAGGTCCTGGGGTGCTTATTAATGGATATGACGTGTAGTTCTGTTTTTAGCCCATAAAATGCATATTTAGATAAAAATGGCAGCATTGATGTGTCTCATCACAGATAAATCCTATTACTTTATTACAAATTTTAGAGTGCAATTACACACAAAAAAAGAAGTTTAAATTACATAATAATGCAATTATTGATGGCTGTTAATTAATATTGTTGTGTGCTCCTTCTTATCTTTCTGTGGCCTATACTTCTCCCTTCCACTCAGATACTACCGGTACGTGTCTGGATTCCATTCAAAAGCATCACCAACACCCCAACACTGTTTATTAACCACAACACATTTGCACCCATCCTTTAAACTCACCTCATGTTCCCCTTATGACAAT
This sequence comes from Forbesichthys papilliferus, assembly GCA_025399855.1. Taxonomy (NCBI): domain Eukaryota; kingdom Metazoa; phylum Chordata; class Actinopteri; order Percopsiformes; family Amblyopsidae; genus Forbesichthys; species Forbesichthys papilliferus. The sequence goes on along the minus strand of JAODOY010000004.1, from coordinate 1,117,324 downwards.
GTTAAGTCTTAATCTCATTAATATTCTGTGGACATTCATGCATATACACTTCATTAAAGAGTACTGTCTGGATTTTTTTTTCAGATTCACCACTCCCTCCGCTGGAAGAGGGTATAGCAGTAAGCAGTAACCACATTGATCTGTCATTAAAAAGATATTGAACCTTGTTTTGTAAACCCTGTAGCTTCCTTACCACTGATGTTTGGGATTACATATTCCTCTGGTTGCTGTATTTAAATACAGCGAACAAATGGATAGCTCATTGTGAAAATGTGTTTGTGTAAAGTACATATATAGCACTTTAAGTGGATGCTGTCCATTATGGTTAGGAAATGTGCTTACAGCATTTCTCTTAAGAACATTTTCTCTCTTCAGGTGTATGTGGTGGTTGGCATCGCCGGATTTGCCTTTACTGGGTGTTGTCTCATGGTGATCATTCTTAAATATGGAAGAAACTCCAAGTTTGGTATGAAAGGTAACCTCAATGTTTTTATCAATAAACATATGAACATAAATGAACAAGTACATACAAACCACATGCCTTTAAGGTAAAACATTGAAATTTGGTCATGAAAATGCAAATAGAAATGCATTTGGTAAATAAATACAATTAGAATGAGCTGTTTACAGACACCAGCTATGACAGATTGCATCTACTGTACACCAGTTGTCAGTATTACACCTACTGCTTATTAAATATAAGTTGTTTACCTTTTATTAAACAAATGTTTAAAGCCACCATCTTCAGGCTTATTGTAAATTGACTTCTATTGAGTAAATTGCAGAAAATGACTAAAATGTAAAACTGACATTTATTATACTTTGCCAACATGCTTTGCTGGACAATTATTTTTATTTCTTTCCTCTTTCCTACTGCTCAACAGCATCCTCCTCGGTCATCAGTAATGACGATGACTCTGCCAGCCCTCTCCATCATGTCTCCAACGGCAACAACACTCCTTCCTCCTCGGAGATGGGTCCAGACGCCGTGATCATCGGGATGACAAAGATTCCTGTCATTGAGAACCCGCAGTACTTCCGTAACTCGGGCAGCATGCTGAAATCGGACACGTGTGAGTTACCGGTGGGCTCTGCAAGCGTCTGGTAACCCGGTCCTTTTCTGATAAATCCTCACAGCAAGCACTGATGGACACTCTATTCATAGTCAGCGTTCTCCGGTGCTCTGCTATAGTGATGACTTCGTTTGGCTTCCCTTCCACAGTATCACCAGACAGTTAGCCTGATACTGAGGAGGTTTACAAATATATCTCCAGATGTTTTAGATTTATTGACCAAGGCTTATTTCACATTGCTTTACAGGCACACATACACACACTATTTATTCACACCAATTGAGAGATATTTTATTACTTTTGTCGTTCAAGTCGCCAAAATATTAATTTTTCATTTTCTTTGCTGTTAAGGTTCAAGTTATTGTCATCTGACAATGTGACAGAAATATTGCTCGCCCTTGCCATATATACCTTACACCCCTTGATTCTCTGGACATATGGGACATACAAGTATAAGTATATCAAGTGAATTTTCTCGCTTCGCATTGCAGTTGTCCAGCACATCAAAAGGCACAACATTGTGCTGAAGCGGGAGCTCGGAGAAGGGGCTTTTGGGAAGGTCTTCCTTGCAGAGTGCTACAACCTAACACCAGACCAGGAGAAGCTTTTGGTAGCGGTCAAGGTAACACCAAATAGATTCTCTCTCTCTCTCCAATTATCTATTTGCTTGTCGTTTAGCAGTGTCAACGGTATTGACTGTATGCAGGACAATGTGGGACAGTAGCCTTCAGGCTGTCACAGGAGAATTGGAACATTTTGAGAACTTTTTTTTATTTGTACTTATATTGAATCTACTAATCTACTTTATAAAGCACATTTGTAAGATGCTGATATATATATATATATATATGTATGTATGTATGTATGTATGTATGTATGTATGTATGTATATATTTTTTCTATTCTGTTTCAATGCTGTGGACTACTTTGTGGGGGAGGGAAGCGCTGATTTTTGTGTGTGTATGTGTGTGTGTGCGTGCGTGTGTGTGCGTGCGTGCGTGACTGCGTCTCTCGCCAGACTCTGAAAGAGGCCAGTGAGAGCGGCCGAGCGGACTTCTACCGGGAGGCGGAGCTTCTGACCAACCTGCAGCACGACCACATCGTCACTTTCTATGGCGTGTGCGTGGACAGCGACCCGCTCATCATGGTGTTTGAGTACATGAAGCACGGAGACCTCAACAAGTTCCTCAGGTGGGCATTCCCCAGAACCAGACCCATGTTGAAGACGTTGGTGACCATTTAAAGGCACGCTCCTCGATTTGTGTGCAGCTTTTTTTTTTAGTTTGAGCCAAGAGCCCAGAGAGCACATGCAGAAAATGTTGGAGGTGCGCGGACAGTCGACTGCATGCATGACGATATTTACTGAAGGATGCCTGTGCCTTAAATTGCTTACTGATACTTTTTGGAGTTCAAAGAGATTATATCACAATTTAAATCGACTTTTAGGATCTTGCGTGAAGCGTTCAAAATGGCTGACCGCCTCTGTTCTGAATAGATAGCTTGAAACACTGACCTGTGATGTTTGTCGGTCGGCCCCCAGGGCCCACGGTCCAGACGCAGTGCTGATGGCAGACGGTCAGCACAGCATCCTGGCGGAGCTGACCCAGTCACAGATGCTGCACATCGCCCAGCAGATCGCTGCCGGCATGGTCTACCTGGCCTCACAGCACTTTGTGCACAGAGACCTGGCCACCAGGAACTGTCTGGTTGGGGAGAACCTGCTGGTCAAGATAGGAGACTTTGGCATGTCCAGAGATGTTTACAGCACAGACTACTACAGAGTGAGTGAAGTGAGGCACTCTCTCTCTCTCTCTCTCTCTCTCTCCCTCTCTCTCTCACACACTCACACACACAGTTCACAAAAATACAGTAGGCATATGAAAAACAAAAATGATTTTTTTTTTAAATCTATTTTTAAATTTAACTTAATTTTTACATTTCAAGAAAATGTTTCCTTGTAAATATGGCCAGCAAATTCACTACAACAACATAGTATTCTGTATCACAGAAAATATTTATCTATGGTTCAGTAAGTTGATTTATTTAGTTAACTACAAATATTTGAATAACGTTGAACAAAAGCCACAATGCCCTCTGCTGGTGAGTTTTTGTTGATACTGTTGTAGAACAATATCAACAAAATAAACAAAAAATACCACATCATATCACTGTGTTTTTTACAAATACATGTGTCATCAAATGTCGTAACAAAATGTATTTACTGGAATGTAAAATTGAAGAATTGTATAATGTAGACTAAAATACTGATTTGTCACCATGAACAAAATGCTACCAAATAAAAACAATCATTAAAAACATACAATTGCTGCAAATAAATAGTAGAATTTCAAATGTAAACACTGTTTTCACCTCTGCCACATTTAACCATCTATTAATTGCCACTGCTCCAGAAGGTCATGTGGTGTAGGTTTACAAAGCGACACCGTTGTCTCCGGTTGTCTCCAGGTGGGAGGACATACAATGCTGCCCATCCGCTGGATGCCCCCAGAGAGCATCATGTACCGCCGGTTCACCACCGAAAGTGACGTGTGGAGCCTAGGCGTGGTGCTCTGGGAGATCTTCACGTACGGCAAGCAGCCATGGTACCAGCTCTCCAACAATGAGGTCAGAGACTCATTCAATATTGGTGGCATGCGTGCTCTATTTTAGACAGCACAGTCGCTGGACGAGCCTGTTCGATCTGGGAAATAACAGAATCATATCATATTCAGCATTAGGCTAATATAATGGTTAAATGCAGAGACTTTACAAATGAGCCCTCCAAAAGAAGCATACATTTTTTACAGCATATATAATTATTTCTTTTGTATGTATATGTCTGTACAGTATGTATATGATAACATACAGTATATTAAAGGTGCTCAAACATTTATCTCTTAGAATTTACAGTATATTGTCATTTATACTGCCATCTAGTGGCATGGAGATCTGCTCCATTGGTCTCTCTAGTTAGCTCTGTTATGTTAAGCTTATTCCATACCAAACAATCACGTTGGCTCTCCACTCATACACACATCAGTTGTAAACTGTGATCTGATTTTTATGATAACAAATATTAAATTCATATCTACCAAGTTATTTTTGAGTGCACCTCTAACAACCATAAATGCAAATGAAAATGTCATGCATATTTCACAGTATAAAACCAGAGTAATACATTTTAAAATGTTTTAAAAGTTTAAATGAACTCCCCAAAGTTATCCTACTGTCTTCTAGTGAATAATAAAGCAAGTGTATCCACATCGTCAAGCGCAACCATGGTGACCGTGGTGTGTCTTTACGGCTCTTCCAGGTGATCGAGTGCATCACGCAGGGCCGTGTGCTCCAGAGGCCACGCACCTGTCCCAAGGAGGTGTATGACCTGATGCTAGGCTGCTGGCAGAGGGAGCCCTATATGAGGCTTAATATCAAGGAGATCCATAGTATGCTGCAGAGCCTGGCCAAGGCTTCGCCCGTCTACCTGGACATCCTGGGCTGAAGGGGGTGCTGTGGTGTTGTCGTCCACTCACAGTGACGCGGGTATGTGTGTGTGTGTGTGTGTGTGTGAGAGAGAGAGCTTGAAGCCTGCGCGCAATGTGTGTTGTGTCTGCGCGTGTGTGAGATTAGATGGAGTAGGATATGAATTGGAGTGTGTTTGTGTATGTGTGTACGTGTGTGCGCGTGTGTATGTATGTATGTGTGTGTGTGTGTGATGCGGAGGGGTTGGGGCAGGGCGGTGGGGCTGGGCTTGTCTTTGTATATGTACAGTATTTGACTGTAAATGTTATTGTAAATGTTACGGTCTGTCGCTCCTCATCACAATGACAAAAGCCTTAAATATTTATTGATTGATTTATTTCCATCTCCTCACTCTTTTAAAGGATTTTACTGAGGCGTGTTTTACAAACCAAAATCAAATTGACGCAGGATAATAAAACATCTCCCCAAATCCCCATGGGTAAACTCTTAAAATTTAAGTAATACGTGATGTTAGTTATTGTCAAAGGTCAAACTCTGTGAAAGGTTTAATTGTATGTACATTTCTTGTACATAATTGACCATACTCTTGTATAGTGTATTTGATGGGATGAACAAAGGGAAAAATGTGTGTCTCTGTTTGACAATAATGGACACATGCTGGGTAGATATGATTTTATCGTATATTTTAAGAGGAATACTTGCCTGTGGAGCAACATAGTCTGTTGAGATGTGGGGACATTTGTATTTTGTACACAGGCAAAGGTCATTGTCTCTTTGTGTCTATTTTATATTGTTGACCTAGAATTTGTGATTTACATCAATGGGTCACATCAATGATTTTGGACGATCTCCAAGGATTTCCTGTAACATTAATTCCTGTAACTTTATCGGCCACATTCTAGCACAGCTTTCTTGAACGTGTGCTCAAATAGATGTGTGCATATTACACACAGGAAGTAGTGTGTAATATGAATAGAACATAATAGAGAATACTTCAAGCACAGTGTGTTCCATATTGATCCCCACATCTAGTGAAGGATTCACCAATGTGATCTAGCTGGTGTATTGTTATACAAGTCCAACCTTTTTAAGATTAATTATTTGTTATGTTATATACTGGCTGGCTCTCATTTTTAATGATGTCATTCATTATTAGTATTTTATTTTTTAATATATTGCTTTACTTATGTTACAGAGGCTATGTAAATGTATTTCCATTTAAGAAATTGTAATGTTTGTTTAATGTAAAGAAGCACAGCAAATATGAAGATATTAAGATGTGATGTTTATTTTCATTAACCATTCACCAGCAATCTTCTTTTTAGGCAGCCATTATCTATGAAATTTGGTTTTATGTTTAAAAGAAAATATGTGGCTCCATTGTTTCCAAGGAAGGGAATATATAAATACACATGTAAGGACTGTAAGGGAAACTCAGCATAACGCCTTTGTTTCAAACTCATGCCTATGATCTGAGTAGCTAGCATTCTTCTCTTCTCTTAGCCCTCATTCACTGGTGACACCACTCCTCCTAGTCTTATCAAACAAATGTAACAAACAAATACAATTTAATCAGCCAGGACTGAAGCTTGGAATTCAAAAGTTTCTATAATACAATTTACGGGCTATTCACACATGAGGTTTATTGGGAGTCCCTTTTACTTTTAAGAAGCTGTCTTGTGCTATTGACCTAGTTGATTTTTGATTCCATAGTGGGACTTGCATTACTAATAGCATCTAGAGTCTGATTGTGTCTTCAAGGTGTTGCAGCGAAACCTTTATCTCTTTGAACACCAAACCAGGCAAGTGATGACTGATGCTATCACTGAGAAAAAGGAGTATTAGTCAACGCTGCAGACATATGCAGTGCATATGCAATATGCAATATGTAATGCATAAAAATGTGAGGTTTTAGACTAATATCCCTTGGTTGGCCTGAATGCCGTTACAACACAATACATGTATTCCACCTGCTCACAACTTGCTTTCATATAAGGCCCTACGCTTTTATATAGAAGCAATTCAAGGTCATTGCTTAAGTGAGGTACTTGTGAGCTGACTCAACTAAGGAATATGACCTTAGTTTGACTTTAGGAAAGAAGCAACGCGCTTCGTTCAAATATCTCCTTTCTCGTCTACTCATATGTTGGCTCTGTACACTAGTTACATTTGTCTGCTATGTATATTTAAGGCTGTCCAATCTGTATAGTTACGATAACTGTCTATATGAATTGTAGGCTATGTTTAATAGTATATTCTGTTTAAATAGATATGTCAAAACTGTGAAACATCTATTGAATAAAATGTGTTATGGGCCACTGGCAATACACGCTCTATGTAAATACAATTTTACGTGTTCAGTTGAAATTGTACAATTTATCTGTGCTTGTTCATAACAACGGTGAGAATACAATCCTACTTTTTTGGGGACATTTTTGATTTGCGGAGGACTTATCAATGTGTATTTCTCTATGGAGATCATCTAATTTGCCCTATTCTCCACTGTGATGGGGAGGCTAACAAGGCTTGTTTGAGATGCTGTCTGTGTGGAAAGACCCATAGGCTCTGCATCTGACACCAGGACCACTCCAATAGCCCACAGGTGTGCCAGCAGACACGATACGATAATACATGATGACAATAGGTCACCTTCGGGCCAACATTACCACCCCACCTATGACTGTAGCCTATTTGATCCTCTAAGATGATTTTGAATAACTGTGACTTTGCATCATGAATAGTATATTCTTTTGAATGTAATCTATAGGTTTGGGACCTTTTTTCGAATGTAATCTATATTTGGGTAGGGGTGGGTTATTCTTTTGTATATATGGAAAACAGTTTTACTTGTGTAAAAACAAAGAGAGTATGTGTTTATGTGTGTGTGGTGAGCAGTGCCCCTGAGGAGGCATTGAGTATGTGTGTTTGCGCAGACATTATACAATTGTGTGTGTGTGCGCGCTGCTGACAGATTTAAGTATTCTGCTTTAATATCAGTCAGTTCTATCAATCAATTCTATGCTTTGTGAATTATGTGAGTAGCTTATCTTCAATTAATGGAAATGTTCCTTGTAATACTGTGCATTTAATAAAAGGTGGTATGTCTTACAATTTTATGTGCACTTACCTTTAAAGCTTCCATATAGGCCTGTATACATTTTCATATTATTTGCATCAGTATGCAGGCTATTAGCTAGCTAGAACATCAGATGATAATAGCCTCATCTTTAACAGAGGATAGGGGCAAAAAAAGATGACAGTTGAAGACCCAAGGATACAAAAATCCCCACGCCAGGTGAGTGCCCTGAGAAAAAGCACTTGACTGTTCCAATAAACACCCAAGTCTCTGACAATGCTTCCCCATCTATCAAACCACGTGACATGGTCAACATGGTGCACACTGCACAACCTCTTCAATCTTATTAGATAACAAACATGGTCATGTTGTAGATTTAGTTGTCATGGCCCTTATGAAATTATCAGCCTTTGACAGCTGGACAAAGTGCAGAACTACAAATACAGTATTGTCTAATACTCTGAAAGGCTAATGTGTTTCACCATTACTATTAATTAGCATACCGGTATAGAGTAATTTGATTAGACATTAGACATTTCCAGGTGAAACAGGTGTAGCTATGGTAATAACCTACCTTGGTGGTATATTAGCAGTAGGCCTATGCAGCTCTGTAGTCTGTCCATGAGGGAAAGGCATAATTTAAATTAAAAGGTCATACAACACTGAAGTCTGAAGCTAAAGTGTCTTTGAAGAAAAAAAAAAAGTTCCATTATCTTAGTTTCTCAGTATATTCTAAATATCTCATAATTGTACCCAAATAGGTAGAATTGACAGTGCAGACTTAGTTTTGTTGCTCAGTATTAATCATTGTCAAAGCATTAGTTTTATAATGACGCATCGACTTCTAGTTTAAGATTCAGTCTGTAGCCAAAATGTATTTTGAAGCCAGTAAATATAAAAACAAGGTAGACTGAGCATGGCAACTAAAAACATTAATGGAACAAACACAAAAAGTGATGTGGCAGCTCCCATGTTCATCAAAAGTTGTGCAAGATTTATTGTACTCTAAATTGACATAAAAAAAGTCTGCCCATATCTTAGAACCAATATGAAAGTTAATGCACATGTTCAATGTACATCTGTCACATAGACAGCAACAGTATAGGCATGGAGGTGGCATGAGAAATAAAAGCTTAAAAGAAAGAAATCAAAAATTATAAATAGAAAGTGCCATCATTAGATGAAGATAATGCCATCTCTAACAATTAGAAAGAAAACAAATCTGCAATGTGGAAAGGTTATCTCGTTATTCCAATAGACAAATACAATGTCACAAACTGGCAGTCTGGATTTGGGCCTTTTACATAAACACCGCATGGGTGATAGGAGCGTTATTAGAGCAGTGTCAGAGATTAGTGTAAATTACAAAGGTATGCAGGTGTTTGCACTGCCTAACACTAGAATGTCAACATAGGAATATTTTAGAGGAAAGACATTTCCTCTGCTCCAACGTTCTAAATCTTATTTAGTAATGTCAAAGAGCAAGGGTTTTGAGGAGGAACGTTTCAACTATCTCTTCATGAGAGACTGCAGAGTCAGCCAATGTAAAACTATTTTTCTTTAACAATTAACTCCTGTCAATGTTTTACCCCCCCAATCAATTTTAGAATATGAGTTTACTAAACTACTTTTCCCACACCTAATTATGTTTCCACATTACAATCTTTGGAGTATTCTGTTTTAGTTTTGTCAATTTTAATGACATTAAAATTAAAGTCATTAAAAACATGCACACTGCAAATAACTGCATGCGGTAGTTATGGTACCCAACCAAGCACTTTTTATTTATTAATAGTCATAAATACACACAGCAGCTTCATAAGAGGAGACGTTACCCTCTTCAGTTTTGAATGTGGAGTATTTATATGGAGACGTTTGCATGTCACAGGAAGCAAAGGTCTGACACAGCTACCTGTAATGTTGACCAGATAATGGGGGGAAAAAGAAAAGTGGAATTGATTATCAACTTCATATATATTTATATATTTCTCTTCTCACGTTCACTTCAGTTGCTATGGCGCACTCACTTGCACTTTAACCCCAGTTGCTCTTAGATTTTGTTCACAATGTAACAAAAAAACAAAAGGGTGACAAACTGGAAATTGTACCCCTGCCCCTTCTCAGAAAACGAAAACAAAACCGAACTGCTTTTCTTGCTGCCCATCACTGGCAGCTGCAGCAGGGAGGACACAGTCTGTGTGACGCCCGACGTGCGTCATCAAAGAGGAGGCGGGGGAGGCTCTTTCCCCGCGGAGCAGCTCTCGCGGAGCTGGAGGTGCTCCAGCGCCACGTCTAAAGGCATGATATCCACGCAGCCCATGGCGCCAAAGTCGCCAAAGTCCCGCCGCTCGTCCTCGTCCGAGGAGGAGCTCTCCTCGCGCATCAGCGTGGACAGCAGCAGCTCCTGGACAAACAGGCTGCGGTCGGCCCGCTCCCCTTCCTGCAACTGCCGCTCTGCCTCGGATATCTTGTGTTCGTTTAACCTGGGGGGGGGGGGAGTTAACATGGGGGGGTAATGCATGTTAACCTGGGGGGGGTAATGCATTTACTTTTATGAAGCGTCATTGTGTGTCATAAAGTGTTATAAAGCTTCATTAAGCGTCATGAAGCGTCATTGTGTGTCATAAAGTGTTATGAAGAATCATTAAGTGTTATGAAGCGTCATTGTGTGTCATAAAGTGTTATGAAGCTTCATTAAGCGTCATTGAAGCCCCAGCCAGCTGCGCTCACCGT
>JAODOY010000004.1:1079998-1090468 GCA_025399855.1 Forbesichthys papilliferus | reverse complement strand
GGGGGCTGTTAAAGCAGTTGGTGGGAGAACATTTAAACAGTTACATTAAGAGTATGTAGCATTTATTCAAGTCAATGTGCTGAATGACGTGTGTGTGTGTGTGTGTGTGTGTGTGTGTGTGTGTGTGTGTGTGTGTGCGCGTGTGTGTGTGTGTGTGCTTGGGATCTGCGGCCCACACACAGCTGTTTTAGACATTTCCTCCTCCGCTGTGTGTGTGTGTGCTACAATGTGTCTGGAAGATCTCCAGCGGTGAGCGGTGGCAGCCCTGTCTGTTAGCAGTTCTCAGCACCAAACTACAGTGAGGTGTGCTGATGGCTGCTTGTGTGTGTGTGTGTGTGTGTGTGTGTGTGTGTGGTACGATAGTGGACTGCAAGGAGATTTTTGACAAAAAGCATATTAATTTACAATTAGCTTGCTATGCCTTAAAGTGAAATCATCCTCATGTGTATCATGTTCTATATTCTCTTATAGTGAGCCTGGCTGACAAATGAGCTCCCAGCCAGACTGGTAATAGAAGCAGATCATAGAAGCTGAGCATGCAATGTCAGGCTAGGGTTCTACCTATCTGCCGAGCCCGTGTTGTTTTAACAAAGCATTTGTAGTGTTTGAGTTACTTTTCAAGTTACTGTTTATGTAGACGTGCTTGCTAATTCCTTCTCTTTCTGCTTCCACAGGAGAGCCCTATTGCTCTGTACAGTTCTATATTGTACTTGTTACCTGGGACGTGCACAACTACACTCTGAAGGTAAGCTACAGCAGGGATAAGTTGTTCAACTTGTTGGAGCGTTGGAGGTTCTGGGGTTATTTTATGCTTGATGGTCATAGCAAAGGCATGTAAACACATTTCTGTAATTTCCATGGAAACCAGTGTTGAGTGAGAGTAGCACCAAACATTAAAGAGAAAGTTCCCTCAAAACAGCAGGTATTTTATACCCATGACGAATTGTCTGTCAGCTAAAGTTATTACAATGTGTTCACAAGCTTGTCCATCATGAATACTCATTAGAGAGGGAAGAATTGTCATACAAATCTTTGTTCTCTAAGGAGACTTAATACGCCACCATAACTGTATAGCGGAGATGTTTTTAAACATTTAAATAACTAAAGCAATTAATGATGAAACCCAAAAAAAGCACTTACAGTAGGCTGGGAGGTCATGTTGTAGTCCATTTAATGATTTGTTTTAAATGTGTACCCTTCAGAAGAATCAACCCCACTTACTTGCATACATGCTACCAGTTTAGTGCAGATTGAATTAGATTGGGAAGCGTATCACATTCTCTGTTGACACGGGGAGTGAAATGGCACAGCTGAGGTGGTCAACTTCAATGTTTAACCGAGGTCTATTCCCTATATGACACGCTTGTAGGTAAAGATAAAGTAATGAATCATTGGTTTCACTGCCAAACCATGATGCCATTTACAGTATGGATAAGGTGTTGTTATGTCAAGGAGATCACACAGAGAGAAGAACATGGCATACTTATGCCATCAAGCTAGAGTTGAATAACTGTTGAATAATTGATTGTATTGCAAGTGTGAATATGACAAGGTACTCACATCTCCATGATCTCAAGCACAAGTGGTGCTACTGAACTCATTACTTTCTGAGACGAGGCCAGGTGATACAAGACCAAAACAAGTCCAGAACAAGCAGGGTGTCTGAGGTCACAAGGTAGTAACCTCCATGAAGCCTTCAGTCCCCTCTTCATGAGAGTTGGTAGTGCTGCCCAGATTCAAATATTGAACACAAAGACCATAAGATGCATGAATGGAAGACTGGAAACTGCAGCCTGGTTCCAGGCAGACAGATGGTATGCTCCCTTGCAGTTCATCTGGCAATGCTCTGTTCTGGACAGTGGGGGATTTGAAAAGCAAGGACTGGGTCCCGCTCAAATCAAAAGCACATGAGTAGGAAAGGGAAGGCTGTCTGATTAGGTCCCTGTGCTGTGGACTAGTTTCCCTGCACTCTACGAGAAAGGCTTGGTGTATTGTGAGCATGTGTTCACTTCAGTGACCAGTGAGGAGTGCTGAGAAGTGCTGGGAAGCAGATTTTCAAGGTTTCTTATGCTATAAAAGTCACAGAAAAACATCTCTTCTCATGAGAAAAACACAATATTTGTGTGAGGATATTAATGTTCCTTTGGGAAACTGGGTGATGCCACACACAACATATCATCTTTAGGGAGGTATTAGGTGGAGTAGAGTGGTTTAGCAAAAAAGGAGAGAACAGAGCCTTATGATCATTTTCAAGTTAGCTTTGAAGATGTTAACTCGGTGGATCTAAGTAGATCTTCTGTTGTTCAGGTTCTGGAAAAAAAGGATATACTGTATTTGGCCATTTATTAGGGATGGTTAAAAATAAATGTATTTTTTTTCTTATACATTTTAATGTAGTATAGATGTTGCAATTACTATTTAGCAAAGAACAATTTGACAATGTTTTTTTGTCTCTAAGTCCCCAAACAAAGTCAATGTAGAGTAAATCTAAACAGAACATGAGGGTTAACAAGCTGGAAATGTGTTTATTCAAGAACATAGTTAACAGTTCTTGTTCTGCGCTTTGGTTTTAGTGAGTGCCACAATTAAATGTCCTCTTCCAGGGAAAGCAGAGAGCTCTTAATTGTCTTGGCTGCTTCTTTTGGGAGCTCGTAGGAACATTTGCTGCTGTGCCAGTGTGGTCGGTCTGTTGGAGGGAAAGAACTGAAATTCATTCACTGATCCTCCTCGCTTGCATTCTTTCTTGAACAACCGATTTCCAAAGCTACAGCAAATTACTCCACTATGTCCTATTAATACGTTTAGGAGGCTCAGCAGTTTTCCTTTAGTTTGACAGTGTCTGGGAAAAGCTCTTTCTTCTATAACCCTGCTTTACATTTTTCTCGTGTACATCTTGGTGTGTAATATTAACATGTATATATATACCTGTATACTGTGCCTAATGCATCCATACATACCTGTACACATAGGTGGCTCTGTGTGTTTGTGCTTGTGGGCACAACATGTTTTCTAATCTCTTTTGCTACTCTTCCACACTCACTATAACAGCAAAGCTTGGATATTGTATTAGCAACATTAATGTTCTATTGAGTTAATTATGTCTCCAGCTGCAGCATGGTGGTTCATGCTGTCATCTGCCTTTGTCTCATGTGTAATGTTACCATACACAGATATGCTGAACCTTTTTTCCCCTTTTTAATCATCCAGCTGTGAAGGGATTATCTTTGCTGAATCCTTTCGAGTGATTATTCTTTAAAGCTGTGCTGTCTTGAAAGGGTCCTTCAACATGGCCTTGTTTCTTTCCCACAGTTGCCCTGGATACTTGACAAATACTGCATCAGAACTGGAGACAGCTGAACACTGCTTTGTTTATGATATATGGAAGTCTTTCCATCTAGGCCCCTACTTTGCAATTCCTGTACTGTATTTCCATTACTGTATATGTAATGGAAAATTATTGTGTATGGATTCGTTGTTTGAACTAGAGACTGAAATGTAATTAAGGCAGCTAGATACAGATTCAAAAGTTATTCTATTAAATTGTTGTTAATTGCTGATTACTGGGCATGATTCCAAAATAACACGCATTAAACTGTAGTCCTAATTAACTATTAAGTGGATGTTAAACGTCCTTCCACAACACACAGTATAGAGGTGTATTGTCTGTCTCTAACAGCACTCTTGTTATCATGCAGATGTGGACATCCTCCAGCAGCTGGGGCTCAAGGGAGAGAAGACGCCGCGCTCGCTGCCTGCAGGGGTCATACCATTCCGATCTGGGATCATCTTCACCCAGCGGGCGCGCGTGGAGGCTCCATTACGCTCCATCTTCCCAGCAGCCATCTGGCCAAACCTGGCGCTGGTCCTGAGCATACGTTCACACCGTGTTAACAACGCCTTCCTCTTCACCCTGCTCTCGGGCCGCAAGAAGCTCCTACTCGGCCTGCAGCTTGTTCCAGGCCAGCTGGTTCTCCACACTGGGCCTAAGACCTCAGTGGAACTGCCCCTTGACCCCCACAATGGCCAGTGGCATCATCTGGCAGTGGGAGTTGATGGACACAAGGTGACTCTATATGCCTCCTGCGGAGAGCAGAGTGTTCATGCAGACTTTGGGTGGGACGGTGAGGGGGGACTGGCTCCTGACCCCCATGGGTCCTTCCTAGTGGGCAAGATGAGCCAGCAGCTGGCCTCTGCGCAGTTTGAAGGAGCCATCTGCCAGTTTGACTTGATCCCCTCTGCGCAGGCAGCTCACAACTACTGCAGGTACATTAAGAAACAGTGCAGGGAAGCAGACACCTACAGGCCCAACCTCCCGCCCCTTCTGCCAATCTTACCTAGAGACCCCAACATTACAACGACCCAAACTGCACCTGCAGCTGGGGGTCTGGACCCAGCCAGGAAGCCCTTGCGGCAGAACTTGGCTCGAAGTGCTGCAGCTGCAGCCTCTGCTGTCAGATATATAGCTTCCACATTTGCAGCAAATCCTAGTCGCAGGACCACTCCACCACCTCTGCAAGGAACAGTAGCGCCAGTCACAGTAGAGCTTGGAGTGGCATCCCCACTAATCAAAGCCTGGACTGAGACTGTGACAGTACCACTTAGGACTGGAGCACCACCCACCAAGCCCTCCACCCCCAAAACTTCTACTCAGAAATCCGTGAGAGCCACCACCCCAAAGCCAACAGTACAAAGCAGCCTAAAGAAGACAACAATGGGACTGGGCAGCAAGAAGAAGCCCACTGTGCTCCTAACCACTGCCAATACCAAACTCTCCAAAAAAAGGTCTTTCATTACAGACCAAGGTGAGCTCCCAAAGAAACTCCAACTAACTGAAGCCATCAAGGTCCCGCCCAAGTCCAAAGTTGCCACCTCCAAAGCAACCACACCCAAACCTGCAACTCCCAAAGTAAAACCCTCTAAGGCAACCCCTTCTAAATCAACCACATCCAAAGTCCACTTCATCTCAAAAACCACCCCTTATAAAACCCCCAAGACACCCCCCAAACAGGTAAAACCCACCAAAGCGCCAAAGACCACCAGAACTACGGTAACCCAGCGACCCAGCAGATCTTTCAACACCCCAGTGACCCCGCCTGCCACCGACGGCTACCAGAGCTGGGATTTGGCTCCTACCTATATCTCCCTGTTGGCTGGAGCTCCAGGATTGAGGGGAGAGCCAGGCCCATCTGTAAGAACCTCCTTTTTCTGTATGGCCTATGTATAGTTACTGTAGGTGTGCATGTCATGGGGTGGACAAACATGTACTCAAGAGGGTTTAGTATTTGCAACAAGACACTGTTACAGTTGGGGGTGGTTTGTTAAGTTACGTTAAAGGGGACCAATGATGCCCCTTTTGATTTGCCTATGTAAAAATACCACATAGATTATTTATAAGAGCAAATCTTAATTACGTCGCTTTGGTGACCTTTGCTTTAATGCAAATGAGCCGCTGCTCACCGAACCCTTTTTCTGCATAGGGTGCTAACGTGACAGCCAGGATAGACTTTGCAGCTCCACCACGAGTAGCTTTGAGCTGTGTTGGGATTATTAATGTATTATATAAACGGTAGGGACGTTTTCAACCAGAAGCCCGTTTTACACAGCGTTCTCAAGGCGTAATAATGCGCCTTCATTCCGCCTCGCCGTTCCATGGAAAGGGTGTGGCAGGTGGAATTGGGGGGTCATTATTGCCTCAACATCGCACGACAGACGAGCTGGCTGCGGGCAGTCACACAGACACTCACAGCGACCTGGATTAGCTAGCACACAGCCATGGATGTATTACCCAAACACATTAGAAGAGACTAGCAGCTATCTAGCTTGGAAAGTCAATGAAACGCAGTGCTGAATAGCGCCGACAAAATTAACGTACATTCACACCTCCAGAGCTTTGCTGGGATCTTGTGAAAATCTAGCCGCCTTAAGAGCACTCTCGGGCAGGTTCCGAGTCACAGAGGTTCCGGTGGTAGCCTAACTCCGGAGATCCGACCGGGATCTCGATGAGAATGTACCCGCCATAGGAGCACTACTGTAGGACGATATTAAATAATTAATTATTATGGGGTACGCTCATTTCACCAATCCATATACACATAGCCTAGGCTAAGTGAAAGGTCCCTTGAAACAGACCAGAGGAACCAGTACTACCATCACAATGGAACAATGGACGAGGGGGCCATTCATGACGAATATCAGTGTGAGAACTTGATGAGAGGACAGGAGGGTTTAACAAAAGATCAATGCTGGTTTCAAATTCTTAAGGTGGTGAAAGTGGCTAATGCTAACTAATGCTACTACTACTGCTCTAGCACAATCCCACTGACCTGCCTTCCCTTTTTTCCATCACTGTCCCCCGTTCCCCTATCCTGACTCTATTCCAGTCTGATTGCATTTCTTTCCATCTCGTATTCCACCTTCACCCCTTTCATTGACTGGGGAACAATTAGGGCTCAGTGATGGAGCTAGTCCTCCTGGCGCTTAGCGGTCTCCACATCATCATCATCATCAGCTGTTTGCGGACTAGGTTGGTGTGGACTGGATACAGAAGGGAAACCCTATTGTTTACTGGCCCAAGCAAGAGCCAGGGACTGTGCATCATATGGCTACTGTAGAGCCGGGTAATACTGTTATAACAGTGTGATCATCTAAACGTGTGCATTGTTTGTTGTAAGGTCTATTCTAAATATTTAAATGGTTATACATGACCAAACACTATACAGTATATGTTACTGTGATATAGAGAGTATAATTCAGTGCACCGAATCTCCCCGTTTATGTTTTCAAAGTTCTAAGCCTAGCTGGAGCTGGGGTGGACATTGTGGGTTCAGGGGATGCTAGAATAAAGGAAATATCCACAATTCTAGGTACCTTTTGTGACATTAGTTTTCAACAGGGAACATCAAATAGCTCCTAAATGGCAGACCTAATTCTAGGGCAACAGGGCTGTAAGTGAGAGGCGGTGCAGGCTAATGGGCTATTTCCTCCTTTTCCACACGTGCTGCACCCAGTCACTCATCTGGTCACTGCACACATAGCTCCAGGCTGGCCCGTACTGTATGTGTTAGCTGTGACGCCTTGCCATCTCCTCACCAGATTCCTCTGAACGTGCAGGGCTAAGGGGCCTTCAAAGCAGGGTCAAGGGTCAGAGCAAGCGATAAACACTATCATTCAGCCATCCCGTGTGACCCGTGTAAGGCAGTTAAGTGCTCTCCTTTTAACCAAAGAGGTGGAAAAGCTACACAGAAAGCTTCAAGGCCTGGGAAGAATGGTGTAGGCCATTCCTGAAGGTTTTCATTTCATCTGGTCTCACAGGTTCTTCACATCTCTTGGTCTATCTCTCGCGCTCTCTCTCTCTCACTGTCTCTCTATGTGTCAAAAGTCTACACAAGCACTGATATATTCTGTGTTCTCTTGAGTTTTGGAAATTTTCCACAACTGAAGGCTTTTCAGCACGACACTCCCAAGAGGATGAATGTGAAAAGTAGATATTCATATACACTGACTTCACATGCCAGATCATGTGACAATGCTTACGCAGAGCAGAGGTGTGTTTCTGTAAACAATTAACAGAAATGGGACAAAGGAATGGCATAGTAATACATTTATCAAGCTGAGCATGTACAGGTCAGAGATGTATGTAGGTAGATATTTTCCTATAGGTAGGTAGGTTTCTGTAGGGACATGGATATTCTTGAAATCACTGTGAAAAAGTGAATGTTGATAAAATAATGTATCCTGGCCAAGCGGCAAAGTGGCAAACACTGCAATTCATCGAGTGGCCACTTGAAGCTGGCTGCAAAAGGGAGTCAATCAACATAGACTCCAATGTTAAAATATCCAACTTTACAGCCAAAATAAACATGATTACAGCTTGGTAAAAAAAAAGGAGGCATAGGGGGGCGTTACAGGCGGAGTGAATTACTGGTACTGTAAAGATGGTGATGGCCAGAGCCAGCACAGGGTAGTGTTCAAATCCGTTCTTGTGAAAAGCTATGGGTGACGTCACAGAAGGTTTGACCATATGTGACGGAGAACATCAGTTCCCCTAGGGAAATCAAACCCCGATCTCCCACGCAGAGAGCGGCTGCTCTACAAGGCAGGCTAAAACCAATGGGCATTAGCCTGTGTCACCAGAGCGTCCTATGAGGTGTCGGAGAGTGAGGATTAGCTTCACTGCACAGCTGCCTGCTGGCCACCGTTACATATATACAGTCTATGATCCAGGCCTTCTAGTGCGACCATACTGTAGCTAACTGACTAGTGCAGTATTCTATAAGATAACTATCAGTATGTGTCATGTGACATAACTGCTATGAAACATGCTCTGCCACCACTCTCTTGATTGACATATGTGTATGTACAGTACATAATATACTGTAGCGTGTAAAACCCTTTGATGTGCATGTGTTAAAGTCACCTTTAATCCACACTGTTTAATACCTCTTTTTAAGAAGATGCTAACCCACTGAATCATTGTTTAGGCCAGACAGCATATGTGTTTAAAGATGGATGTCATGGGATAAGAACACATGTTCAAGGCAGCTTTCATCTACAGCCTGTCATTTCTAGTTCCTCACCATGAAAAGGTCACTACTGCTAATTGGGGTGGTAAAGCTGTGATAAAGCTCTAAGGTATTTCTAGCATGAGTCAGGAAATGGCTTCACCGGGGCCTTCCCTTCCCATACAACACATTTGACTCATGGGTCCTGCTTGAACAATGGCTCTCTTCTTCAGCCAACATCCTCACCGAGACCGGCCACCATCTGAAGCCTTGTTAACTAGACTGTAAACAGCCTATTTTCATCTGTAGAAAGGGATTTGAAATGGAGCTTACTGTAACTGGAACAGTGTGAGTACTAACTGAGCCAGTATACTCACTGAATACAGAATTAAATGAAATGAAAAGACAAGAAGAGAAAAGGAAGAATGGAAGGGGAGAAATGTATCATGGGGAAAGACAGAATGTTAGAAGGATGCATGGGTTGAAAGAGGTAGGAAGGCCAGAGGATTCAATCGAAAGAAGCAAGTGCAATAGAATGTATGAGCAAGGATGGAGGGAGACAGGAAGGGAGGATGAAGCAAGGAAAGTGCAAACATGGGTGCTAGGTGATAAAGGGCATCACCCTTGTGGAGGTGTAGAGACTGTTAGCATCCTGGAGGTCCTTCTGGTCAGCTGTAGCTATAGGGCAGTCTCATATGTGGAGCGGTCCTGTGTGACTGACACCACTGTATGAAGACATAGACACTTGTGAATGGTACATAACGCTCTGCTGTATGTGAAGTGCCTTCTGTCTCTTAACATTTTAAAATAGCTTTGTACTGATAGCACTAACGCTAAATATTTTATGTTCAACTGAACTTACTAATTACTTATTATTACTCCATTTATTTTACGTTTTAAACAGATGTTGTTATCATTCTAAGCCAGCATAACATTTTAAATGTCTCCCAAGAGTTACAGGAGTCATTACAGCATTAGCATACATGTACTGTATAGTACATGTATGCTAATTTCATACCAATGAACTGACATTCATTTCTGTCAGTAAATATGAATATACTATACATATATCATCAATTGTGTAGATGTTAACACAGCTCCTAGTGGTGATATAGCTTCTCCACTGTGAGGCTCCCGGTTAGGCTCCCGGCAGTTTGGTGGAACGTGAGCCCACTCTAGCCACACGCCACTGTTATTCCTCACAACGCTTTTTCTCTTCTGATGAAAAGAAAATTAATGAGTGCAGGCCTAATCAAACATTGAGGGGCATTGAGGGGCAGGAAGTGGCATGTTAGCTTCTGTTGTTTCTACTGTTTTACAATGCAAGCAGCCCAAGCAGCCTGATTGACCTCTCATCACTGATGAATGGAGTTACATTGAGGAGGAAAGGTGTCAGTTTTAACCCAAGTGCAGGGTATTAATACCGTGCGAGAATATTTGGGAAGGGAGGTCGCTACACAAAAGTATTATGTAGTATTATGAGAGCGAGAAGTTAGCTCCACTTAGCCGTTGTCTCAGCGCTGACACTGCAAGGAAGCTTTATAAACACCATCATCTCTCTCTTTCTCTCTCTCTCTCTCTTCCAGGGACCACCAGGACCTACAGGGAAGCCAGGGCAGCCAGGAAGGCGTGGCCCACGGGTGAGTCTGGGTTCTGCCTTCCACAGGATTTGCTTTGTGTGACCTCTCAGACACCTTGGGCCTCCTCCACGCCCCTTCACCTCCTCACCTCTAGATACATAGCACACACACAGCAATATTGGCCACAACGCTCCCTGTGTCTGTTATTGTGAGCACTGTGCGCTATCTAAGCACAAATCCCCCCCCAGCCCCATATTAGCCGGTTGTAGCTTCTTATATTACATCCATGGTTGTAGCCTTTGGGGGTGTATCTATTTACGACACTCAGACGTTACGCTTTACAGCACTTTACTACAGTTTAGTAAAGTGCTGTACTTAGTCTGGGAAGC